>OX463839.1:49607722-49744582 GCA_949825065.1 Odontocerum albicorne
CTTTCTTTCCACTTATAGATCGATCGTTACATTTTAGAAGTTAAATCTGTTGAGGTCTTAACTTTTTTATTCGTTGTTTTTTAATTTAATTTACTAAAAACTTTCTTAGATTTTGACTTTCAGCTTTATGTTATTGCACAAATCATCCTAGTGTGGGTGAATTGCCAGTTCAAAAATGAAAAAATAAATTGAACGACGTTATTCAAGCATTAAACTACGACGAGAAAACACGATACGTAAAAAAAGACATATACATTGAGTAGAAAAAACTACATTGAATTACATCATTCAAGCATTAAATTACGAAGAGAAAACAAAGATAAGCTCAAAGACAAGACATATTTACATAATATTAAGTAGTAAACAAAACAATAAAATAAACGGTTTAAAAATATATTCAAAGAAATTCAAGCATAGAACTACAAATAGAAAAAGACAAAATATATTTATATAATATTAAGTAGTAAACAAAACAATATACTAAACGGTTTTTAAAAAAATACATCGAATAACATTTTTCAAGCATTTAACTACGAAAAGAAAACCAAGATACGCACAAAGACTAAACATATTTATATAATATTTGTTATTTATTTTTATCAAACACTGTTTATTCAACTTTTTTGTAACGATATAACCCTACGGTTTCTAGGCTTTCGTGTCATCTTCAGGGATCTCTAATTTATTCTGAAATGGCTAATCGTTGTCACCGTGAAAACCATGCTTTTTCTATCGAAATTCTTACATATCAGTAGTAACGGAAATAAATTGGACAGGCTAGAGGCCCTAGAAATTTCTATGTCAGTACATCGATCCGAACATCTGGTGAACAGTTATATCCCAAAAATCTCTTCGCTCTTGGCCGAAATCGTCCCATGCCTCCCTCACCCCTCAGCCTCCAACCGTTGAAGCGTGTATATCGGTACCAGTTCGAACAGCATTTAGTCTTGTTTGTGCTCTCCTGAAGATGCGGTGAAAGCCTTGAAACCGGTAGGGTTATACCGTTACAAAAATTTGGAATAAACAGTGTTTGATGAAAATAAATTACAATGTCTTTAAACCTCCACAATCTTAACTCCTTAACTATAAACAACATATTTATATAATATTAAGTAGTAAACAAAATTATATAATAAACGGTTTTTAACAAATAACATAAAACGACATTATTCAAACATTATTCTACGAGGAGAAAACCAAGAAACGTTAAGAAACGAAAAATTTAAATATATTTTATAATAAATATAATTTTGCTATAAATGGTTTTCAACACCAAAAAAAAAACATTAAACAATATTATTCAATTACTAAACTACGAAAAGAAAAGCAAGAAATGTTAAAAGATAAAATATATTTATAAAATATTTTTTAATAAACAATAGTATATAATTAACGGTTTTAAACAAAAAAATATATTGAACGCCATTATTCAAGTATTAAACTACAAGAAAAAACAAGAAACGTTAAAAATCAAAAGATATTTATATAATGAACGTAATTATGTAGTAAACAATTTCAAATATTGTAATATTCAGGTATTAAACAACGAAGAGAAAAATAAGATACGTCAAAAGACAAAGATATTTGATGGTTATCATACTCAAATCTGATTTCATTTTCTTCGATTCGTATCTTCAACTTTTTTCTTGTTATATCGCATATCAGTTCTTATCGATTAAACTCAGACGAATTGTGCGCCTTACCCATTGTGCCTAAAATAAGAAAAATACAAAGAATGGTTTGTCTGGCGTTTGTAATAAATTGAAGGAGACTTCTTGTCTAAATTTAGAGGGAGAATACTTGTTGTTTTCATAATATCTTAAAAGTTTAAAAAAAATGTATTTGGACTACTATTAAAGCTTTCTTCTTATATTTGATAAAGTTATCTATGATACACACACATTTACCCAAGGCTAGACCAATATACAAATTTATTACTTACAAACTAAAGGGCTAATTTTATTTCTATATTATTAACAGTAATATAAGCTAACTTAATAATAATTTTCTTCTTGTAATTTTTACTTTTAATATTCTTAACATTTAATTTCTCAGAAATAGTTAACACCTGCATTCTAACTTATAACTAGATAACAATTTTTACAACTAAGTATTTTAAGACTTATTATTTAACACATGCATGTCCCCTCGTTCAGGCTACTTGCATTTCATGACATTTATTCAGACCTTAGTCCTCTCTGATAAAATTGAAGGTAGACTATGTCAGGCAACAGATGATGCTTCGGAAGTTTGTTCATATATCGGAAAGGAATGTCGGATTTACTCTCGTAAGCTCCCAGAGCAGGGATTAGAGGGTTGTTAAAACGTAATTTTATAGAACAAAACTTATGTTAATTGTTTTAATATCTTTTAACACAAAAAAAACTGAAGTATTCTTATTCAATACTTAAAATAAAACAAAATATTTTAGTTCAAGTATTTTTGTATTTATATCCATATTCAAGGAGAGGTCAGTAAATTGGCGTAATGGAGGGGTAAAACATTTTTCATTTTCCTTTTCCAGGGGTAAAACATCTGGAAAAAAAAACATTTTTATATTTTTCATTTTCAATATATTCACCATTTACTGTAATACTTGTTTCAATAAGCTTATTTATACCCATTAAAAAAGGATGTGATTTTGGCCTCAAAAAATACCGAAATCGCACTTTTAACTTCTTCATCGTCTTCAAAGTTATTTTTTTATATTTCTTCCCTCGAAGTTATTTTTTCACATTTGTAAACAAATAAAAGTCAGACGGAGCCAGGTTTGGAGATTTAATGTTTGAAAGCCACAGTTGTGAAGAGCAACCAATGAAGAATTGCTTTTGTGAACGGGTGCATTGTCATGCAAAAGCAACACCCTTTTTGCCCATTGTCCTCTTTTTTTATTCCATACAGCTTCTTTTAAATGCATCAGCAGACCAGAATAGTACACTCCAGTTATTGTTATGCCCTTATCTTTGTTATTCATCAGCAATATTCTGCATAAAAAAATGTAGCCATGTTTTTTTCCAGCCGATTGCAACACTTTGAATTTCTTAGGGGGCTGTGTGTTATTTTTATGCTACTGCATGGATTCGTATCGTTCATGGAACGTAATTACGGCGCGATGCTGACTTTTTTCGTACTTTGGATATTATTAACGTTTGTCATACTCTCTTGACAATACCCTTAACAATACTGTCAAAATTATATTAAAACTTGGTAAATATACTTATAATGAGTCATATCATAGGAAAATGCACCCCTCCTATAACCCCTTCATTTCGCGAATGAATGGACCTCTTCTCGTAACTTTTAATTATAACACTTAATTCTCGAACATCCTTCGGAAGACTTCTGTAAGACTTCGATACGTGTAGTTCGATCATTAAATGTTGTGTTCCTTTGCCAGGATGCAAGAATTAACGATAAATAACTGATGAGTAGTATTTTAAGACACTATAACTGATAGGTTGTATCTTAAGACACTATTACTGATGTCCAGACTCCATTGATAAGCCAATTCGCCGATGGCTGCATGACGTCCATTAGAACATTAGTATGACGTAAAAACTGGAGAAGCTGAGTGTATGAAAGGATAGGAAAACAGAAAAGAAACTTTTAGCAAAGACCAAGGAAATGGGAATGTTTTTCAAACATTTTGTCTTTAAGAATAAATAGAAAAGTTAACGCTTTAAGTTGCTTTCTACCCGAGCACTAATCTCTTCGTTTTTACTTGATAAAAGTGCACATAAAATAAAGTATTCATAAGCTTAAAGTTGATTGTGTTATTTGAAGAGAGGAGAAAAGTATCCGAAAACATTGTAAGTTGCCATGAAATTTTATGCAAACTTTAGCCATTATCTCATTAAGCTCTTTTCAAAAGTTTTCCCGGAGTTTTTAATTATTTGATGAAAGGGTAAAACTCAGCGTTTTAAAATTTTAATGAGAGTTTACCGCAAGATTATCAATATTTAAATTTTAAAGGGTAAACCAATTATAGGAAGAAACTCAAACACCAAATTCTCTTTCTGATGAAATCCTCAAGGAAATTTAGAACCTTAAACTTATGAACTCTTTCAGGAAATTAAGGTGTTTTCTTCCTTATTGATTCATATTTGAAGTTCTCTACGCCTACACATCTTTATCGGAAACAGGATCCCAAAAATTTAGAAGAAAAGGAAATTGAAATCTAAAATAAATTTTTACCTTTTTAATAATTCATTATTATAGCATCATCCTCATCACTATCAACAATAAAATCCACGATGGGTATTGGCGGCTGCCTACTGGGTTTTTTGCCACTTGTCTCTCTTAGAAACATCAGTCATTCAATTCGTTACCCTTAATTTGAAGCAGTTTTCTGTACCACCATCCTGCCAACTCATCTTTGAACTCCTCACTCTCCTACGTCCAATAGGATCACTAAACAAAGCATTCTAGGAAGGGTCAGTGACCTACATGCAATATAAGTGTCCAATCTAGCGCAGTCTAGTAATTATATACTATTGTTTTACTAGCAACGCTATACAGAGTAATAGGTTGAATTTTGTTTTGAGCTTGAGGGTCCCAATCTGATAAAACGCTCCGTCTAATAATAACATTCACAAACGCTAGATTTGTGGTAGTGTTATTGCATCTTCACACTAGTAATATTACTAACACGTACAGTGACAAACGGGAGTTCCGTATCAACTTTAGTGATTCTAAGTACGAAGACTAGATTAATAAGCCAAAGACAATGTTTTCTCCTAGCCCATGAGCTTTAATATGGCTCATGGGCTAGGAGTAGTAGGTCAGTGACCTACATGCAATACAAGTTCAGTAGGTCAGTGAGCTACGTGCAATACATACGAACGGAAGCTTTGTATCAACTTTAGTGATTCTAAGTACGAAAACTAGATTAATAAGTCGAAGACAATGTTTTCTCCTAGCCCATGAGCTTCAATATGTCCAAAACATCAATTCGGATGTGTATAAGTAAATTAATATAATTCAATACAAATTATTTATTAAAAAAAAAATTTATTGACTTTCCTTACAATCATCAATTTGCAATAATTGATTAAGAAAATTAATTAAGAATCAACCTCTCATTTTGATAAACCCGTCAACAAAAATATCAAAGAGGTAGAAAAATGCGAGTTTATGTTATAAGCAAGAATATTCAATTCCTGTATCGATGATGCTTCATTCACAATTTCAATGTGTACGATTTAAAAACTAGATATCTTTTCCGGTGTTCTTTCCCAAAGTAGTTATATTAAAAATTGTAAAACTTGGGTGGGGTTAAGTCAAACGCAACAAGTAGTAAGTGCACTTCTTCTTCATAATAACTCAATATAATGCTTCTTAAGATTGAAAAGTAGCTTTAAAGTGCTTCTTCTACAAGTTACCTTAAACAACACCAGTTTTCATATTAAGTTTATTAAAAATGTTCTCCACTTACTCATGAAAACTAATATGCTTAGTGGAATACAGTTTTCTTAGCTTAAATAAAAACTGAAACTAATAAATGAGCGTACTTATATATGTAATGGTCGTTAAAAAGGTGATTTGATTTGAAACGTTGAAACATTCGATCATCCAAATGTATTTTTGTTTGTTATATCGACACAAGGGGAAAATTTACCATGTTTGGAACACAAGTTTAAGGGAAAACTTAGTAATAAATCCCAAATATTTTAAATTCGGGATGAAAGTTGCAGAATTGTATCTTGATACAGTTAAAAGAAACGAAGAGGTTGAGGCACCAAGAATTTTCAACCCTTACCCGAAAGAAAGGGGAGTTAAGTATAAATACGAGTACATTACATGTGCTGAAAACACCTTAAAATATTTCAAAGCATTCATTCCCAGCTTACAACAAACCTGCAAAAATTTCGTCACATTATTCTTGCAACCTCAAAGGACTTATTTTGCTGTATAATTTTTAGCTGACCCACTCATATTTAGCATGACTTTCAGTTCTTATAAACCAACTATATCTTAATCTACGATACTGAAATGCCTTACTGAGGGAGTACCAGAAGATATGTCTTGATGATATGCTTTCAATGAACGTGGGTATTTTCTGCTCACTTCTGACGCCCTTTTTGGATCAAGAAACAGCGATAAGCTAAGAGGATTGCGAGCTAATCAGGTGGCTGGCGGAAACCACAATGTCGGTTGTCGAACGGGAATCTCTACCTTGTGAGTGATCCTGATGAGCTTTTTGAAGTATTTGACGTGTCACAAAGATTGTGGTTTACCCTGAATTGTCTAAGGTATGCAGTGTACATGCCTTGTATAGGTAGAATTTTCTTGATTTCCCGTTGTGCTTATGTGGCATGGTCCAGATTATCGGTCACATCGTGGAGAAGTATCAAATTCAAACTTTTCCGAAGGACTGAAGAAGAGATACATCAGACTTATCTTAAGATTATTTGAGAAACGGTAAAAAATGTGAACACCTGACTGTAAAGAGAAACCATTATCTGATAGATGAACACTGGGCAAGCTTTATATTTTTGCCAAAATAGTTCATTTTATTTCATCGCAGTCTTCTTCTTCTTCTTATTTTAGGCCTGTTGGCCTGTTATGGTCCTGCATAATTGTTTCCTTCTTGTGACGTCGACTACTAGCTGTCTTTACATATCTTGGGAGGTCGTCCTGAAGGTCTGCTTGCTTGGGGGACACTGTCCCTGGCCATTCTTACGGCTCTTGGTTCCGCCATTCTGGATACATGTTCGTTCCAGAACCTTCTTCTCTGTCGACCCCGTCTGACAATATCTTCAACTTCGTAAATCCTTCGGATTTCTGTGTTTCGTACTCTATCACAAAGGGTTTTGCCAGCGATACTCTTGAGTACCTTCGTTTCGCTGGTTCGAAGGAGATTTTTGCTTCTGACAGTGTTGACTCTGAACTCTATGCTATATGTCATTATGGGGCGGACACAGTTCTTGTATATCCTTACCTTGCTTTGGATGTTCATACACTTGTTTTTCCAGATAGTGTTCTTTAGACATCCGGAAATAGCTGTGACCTTTTGTGATTGTTCAAGCACTTTACCATAGAGGTCATTATTGCACATTATGCTAGCACCCAAGTATTTAAATTTTGTTACTTGTTCAATTGGTGTGTCGTTGATCGCCACACTGCATCCAACTTGCTCTCTAGCTAGAGTCATGCATTTAGTTTTACTGATGGAGATAGACATGTTGTATTTTTTGGAAGCAGTGTGGAATTGATGTAGCATTTGTTGCAGGTCTTCCTCTGATTCGGCTATGATAGTGGCATCGTCAGCATATCATATGATGTTGAGCATCTTGTCGCCCATCTTGTATCCCAGATTAAGGTCGGCTCTATAATTTTATCCATAACCAAGTTAAGTAGAAATGGGCTTAAACTATATCCTTGTCTTACTCCGGTTGGTGTTGGAACGTCATTAGAGAGTTCTTTGTCTATGTGAATTCTTGTGAAGCTATTTAAGTTTATGTCTCTAATGGTTTTTGCGATGGAGGGTGACACGTTTCTTTCGAGCAAAATGCTTATTACATCTTTCAGTTGGATTCTATCCTTGGTCAGATCGATAAAAGTAAGGTTTGCAGTCTTGTTATATTCCAAAGACTTTTCTTAAATTTGCCGCAGTATGAATATAGCATCTGTAGTAGATCTGTTTCTTCGGAATCCTTGTTGTTCATGTCTATTTTTAATTTGTTGTTCTAATTTTACTCTTAGGATGTTGGTGAAGAGTTTGAAAAATGCGCTTAAAAGATATATTTCTCTATAGTTACCAGGATCAGATTTTTGTCCTTTTTTTGAAGATAGGAATCGTTTTACTGACCCTATATTCATCTGGTATGGCAGTCACATTTGTTTATTGCCATGTAGCGATTTTGTCTTACCAACAAGAAAGAGGTTACACATCCCTTGATAGAAAACCATATTGAATCCCTTTTTAAAAAAAATCCGTGTACTAACAGGAATCTTACTCAAATCTCGGATCTAAAAACAAATGTCTTATCTACTACACCACGGAGGTCGTCGAATCATACGGATATAAATATAAGAATTGAATATAGAGTTTTCAATTATAAGCGTATTTTAAAATTTGTAAACTTCATGGAATTCCTTTGAAAAAAAATTACTTGGCATGTTTTACATGTTTTTTTTTATTAATAAAATAAACAAAAATTTAAAAAAAACCTTTTCTTTATTTGAAATTAGTTTATTAAAAAACACAAATGTGAAAAAATTCTATCAGCATAAAAATGCAGGTACCACAAGGTTATACGTCACGACATGCCATGTAATATCATGTCATGTCAAAGCATGTAATGTTATCCATAATCAAAGGTAGAAATTTCGAAATTCTCAACAGGAAAGACCTTGAAGCCTTAAACTTTTCAGTTAATTAGCAATCAAAGAAAATGCGAATTTCACAACTATTTATAACGCTTTATATCCGTGATATCAAATCAACCCTTCACTGCTTGTGATGACGATACAGTTTTGCAATTATATAAGTATTTCATAACCCTTTACACCCTTTGTATTCTGTCAGGGTTTTCCAATAAAGAGTATTTTTTAGAGGAATATTTTGCCAAGAAATGAACGAATTCAATTCAAAATTCAAGCAAAGGGTTTTTTTAGAAGTATCCAGCATATTTATAAAATTTATTCATATCGCTTCCACAATAGTCTATCATCTAAACCTGTTCTACGCTAACCCGATATTTTGTCGTTCATTGTAAAATCGTCATGTCTTCACACACTTTCTTCGTCTTCTTACCCCAAATAAACATTAAGTAAACAACAGGACGTCTCCTTATCATGGTTTGACCTGGATAAAAATGGAAAAAATGATGAATGTGTATAAATATTGTATATTATATCAAATTCACTTCCACACTCCAGATAGAAATATACAGAACCTTTTAAAATTCAAATTTGTCAATAGTTATTTGATAATGACAGAAGCGCATTGCAATTCTTATTTGTGATAAGGTAACAATTTTTAGCTCCACGTCTGGTTTGCTAAATATTTTTAATGTTATGTTGTTGAGATTAGGAGGGTCCTTCTCCGAAATTACCTCAATGATTTGTCTTGAATAGAATACTGGTTATTATATTTTCATTTTAACTCGATCGTTTTTTTGAAATTAAATTAATTTCGTTGTCTTGCACCATATGTGTTTTGAATTGCACAAAATTTTCGAAAATATTGATTTAGCAACTTTGAAAGTATTGTCAAGGACACAGGTAAAGAATTTGAAAATTTAATATGAATAAATTCTTTTATATTTTTTACAATTATTACAAAACTGCTTATTAGTTATATTTTTTTTGTATTGTAGTTAAGGGGTGGACTGAAACACATTTGACGTTTTTGATGCTTGGTCTCCTGATGGTGGGGGTGTATCTCACACAGGAGGATGTTTAAAGATGAACCACAACATTTTGATAGATTATATTATTAACGTATTATTTATTTTCCTTTACCTTACGAGAGAGAACCAATGATTTGCGGAATGAAGAGAAAAGGAGAAAAAAACAATTAAATATTTTTTCTTTTCAATATGTTTGCCATTAACTCTAAAAAAAATCAGGTATTTCTGTAAGCTTATTTATAACCACGAAAAAAATTGCTTTTGCAGTCAAAATAAGCCAAATTGCACTTTTCACTTCATCATCGTCCGTAAATTTCTTCCCTTGATGTTTTTTTTTCATATTTGGAAACAAATAATGGTCAGACGGGGCCAAATCTGACTGCAGGGAGGGTAATTTAATTGTTTTTGTGCACAGGTGCATTGTCATGTAAAAGCAGCACCCTTTTTATCCATTTTGCTCTATTTTTCTGCTTCACAACTTATTTTAACTACATCAGCACACCAGCGTAATAAATAACCTCCAGTTATGCATCAGCAGTATGTCTTCCGCATCCCAAAAAGTTATCATAGTATAAATAGGCCAAAACCCGTACGATGGTGGTCGTCGAAGAAATAATACAAGAATTGAATTTGAATACAAGAGAGCGAGAGAGGAATACTTCAAAATTTGAATCTCGGTGGGTCCGTGATAAAAAATTATACTGAACGAATTTTTTAAATACCTAGCTAACAATTTTTGAACCGGTGTAAAAAGGGACGATGTATATATAAATGATACATATAAACAAATTCTATATTTATGAATATATATTTTCATAAATGTAGAATTTGTTTTACTTCCGTGAATATTTCACGGGTTGCAACTAGTAGCCATGATTTTTCCAGCCAACTGCAACCCTTTGAAATTCTTCTGCAAGCTGCTGTATGTTCAGGTGGGCATCGTCCTGCACAAGTTTTTCTACTTTTTGACGAATTTGAAGAAGTGGCCTCAACAGGCCATCCTAGTTGAAGGTCGTCTTTAATCGATTCTGTCCCTTGCTTATAAAGACTCTACCACTTGTATCAACTATTATATTTTTTGTAGATAAATCACTTTTATCTCACTTTTTTTAATTCATTGAACACAAGGTATTTACAACGAATATTTATTTATAAACTGTTGGTTCCACGTTGTTTTACCAAGACCCCTGTTTTTTATTCTAATTTATTTATAGAAATTATAATAGAATATTTATGTTTATTTTTATCACAAGTTGTTTTTCTAAACTCTTGTTTAAAATAACAATTTGTCAACCATTGATTTTTTAAATGAATATGTACTCTTATGTAATAAATGAATGATGTTTGACATTTTTCTTAAGTAAATCTCGAATTGACCCCATAAATTCTCAATGCCTCGATTAAACAAGTACACGTGGTAAAGGGCATTTAAACATTTGAAACTAATCATAAAATAATCAGTAACAGCCCTTTATATAAGCGCATTGCTTGCGGCCCGTGGGTTTGAAAATTGGGGCATGGGAGTATAATGTTATGAGTCATTGACGGGAAACGTTTATTCGCAATATAGAGTCATGGAAATTGCCTTATCACACGCAACTTCGTACCACCCCGTGACAGTCAAAATGTATAAGAAAAAAAAAATTCAAAACAGCTCATTCTGAAATCCAAAGAACTTAATAAAGGAATTTATTGGACTCGCTGGTTGCCAAAAACCAAAACGTTTTGAAGCTTCTGGTTCAAGGGCAAACATTAACACTAGATGATAAATGAGGATATTTATTTTATTAAAATGATAGAGAAAAGGCCTGGGTTGTTTATAAAATAGTCGGTTATTGGGTCAAGATTAATAGAAGAAAAGAAATTCAGTGACAGAACGTTCCTTCTTCTTTATTAGTTCTGAAATTATAGAGGTTTCCATTCAATGTGTTGAAACGATTATGTTAATTTTACATATAACTCCATTAATTAAGATTTTTTGTATAAATGCCATTGGATCTGAATATAAATTAATTTGATGTATTAAAAAGCTTTGGAATCCTCTTTTTATTACTATAAAAAATATATAAAAATAGAGGCTAAGAACCACTAGACATGAGACGTTTGCGAGTGTCGTTGTTTCTTCACATGTGGGGTAGTATTGCCAGTTTCTTCACATGTGGGGTAGTATTGCCAACAATACGTGCGATAATAAACAGTGAGTTACGTACCTGCTTCAGTACTTTTCAACCCGGAGGCTCAATTTTCGGGGCCGAATTCAATTTTGCCTCTCAGCTACGCATTTCAATATCTCAAAAACTTGTGCCGATGTGAAATAACGAGTGAGCTAACACTAGAGATGTGTAAAATATTTTGTTTTAACCGTTAAAAGCTCTATATGAACAATGATAAGCCAAATATGAACTATTTATCAAATGTTACTTTTTGGACTTGGTGTCCTTTTTAGCCTTGTTTGTAAAACGCTAGTCTTCTTCCGGATGATTAACATAAGTACCCAAAAAATGGATACCTATTTGGTTCTATACCCACGCGCATAAACGCGTGTGGGTTTTGTTACCTGTCTACATATGGTAAGATTTTTAACCCTAAATTGTCTCCAAATCTTCAATTTGTCTACATCTTAAATTCGAATATGTTGAGTGGTATATTAAGAAAGACCGAAAAAAAATCCGGAATGAAACAAACTGTTTCTTTAATCTTTCACTTGTTGAAATAAACTATGCTTTTTAATAAATTAAAACGGACGTTTTATATACCGTATTAACCTTTTAAAGATACCTCAAATGGTGCCCATTTCTCGGTGCTGAATAATTTTGGAAACCCCTGAAGATATTATATGTTAAGTGTTTATTTTGCGTAGATAAGTCACCCTTGTGAAAGTTCTTTATGACCTTTAAAGTTTACCATAAGATTAAGCCTATCTTACTCAAATGAATGCAAAATATTAAAAGAGTGTGTTACTCTCAATGAAATCCTCTTGAAATGTCCTTATTATAGAGATTTTAAATACAGCAAAACTCTTATTATATTTTAATTGGCTTTAGATAAATATATAGAAGAGAGTTCTTGGAGTGACTAGAAAGTTATTTCTAATTTGTTTAATTAAGAAACCTGATTAAAAACAATAAGCTTACATTTTTTTTAAATCTTAGTACAAATTTATCAAATCGTTTAAAAATTATCATATAAACACTAGGCTAAAGCTACATTAGGCTTTAATTAAATACAGGTTTAAATTAATTTACAATGTTAATGCACAACCTTCTCGTTTAGGATACGTTATTTTTATTCAATAACAGGAATGAAATAAAACAGTTTAATATAAACAAGACAGACAGTTTCCATTAATGGTTGACTTTTTTGACCATGACTTCGTGGAATTCCATAAAATGTTAAATTTATTGTTGAAAATCAGAAAATGCTTTATAATTTAAACAAGTGAAAAGTTTTTAAATTAGTTAAAAGTTTTTTCCAAAAAAAATAAAACCAATTAAATAAAATCCTCCCCAAAGGGTTCTAAACTGCGCAAAAACCTTTATATTACTAACCAAAGTATATTTTATTTTTTTATTTGAACAGACCTAACTGGTTGTGTTTTTTTTTTATTTCGTATTAGTTTGCATTGTGTTATTCGAAAATTTGTATCAGTATAGTTTGTAAAGTCCGCCGTAAATCTCCACCGATGTTATGGCTATCCAAGAGAAAGCCATTGTGATAAAGATTTATAGAGCAGTATTTTCAGCTGGTGAAAACAAAATATATCTTTGGAATGTACATCTCAATAAAACAGGCTATATTCTAAATTGGATTAACATCGCAAAGCTCTCGAAACGTTTTAATGATATAAATTGGGCAAAGTCGTTTGAACGAATGGTCCAGATATTTCCGTAAGTAAGATAGGAGAACGAAATTTCCTAAAAAGAGATTTGGAAGGTAAAGGAAGGAGAAAAACAATTCTGTCGCAAGAGAATTGAACAGAAAACGTTTTTATTTTATACAGAAAATAAGTTTTCAAACTTAATATAACATGAAAAAGTTTTTCTTCATTATTTTGTTATGACCGTAAGTTTCCACTGAAGTGCCGAGTGTTCATTTAAAAGGTTCGTTTCAAGTTAGAGCTTTTCTTTTAAACTTAAGATATAAGGTTTTGTTAATTATGTGAGATTTAAAAAAACATCACTCTCTAATTACATGGGGTGGTTTTGTTGGTTTTGTATCTTTCTTTTTTCAATCTCCCTCTCTTCCTCCTGGTAATCGATGAACTAATTTTTATTTCATTTTAGTTGTTTGTTTTTCAGTTTTTGGTATAGCATAATGTTTTGTCTCTATCTATAATAAACATACCCTCGTTTCACTAAAACACAATAAACAATTTTTTTTGATATTTGGAAGAGATTATTATTTGGCAATTATTGTTATTTATTAAATAATTTATATTTTTTATCGAAGCGTTGTAATAAAATAATTTCCATTTTGAGAAAATCGTTTAGAATTTGATACAAAAGTATTACGGAAAGATGATTATAAAAATAACATTAAAAAATAAAATATGACACATATGGCAGTTTATAAACAATTATGACACATATGGTATTTTATAAACAATAATGACATATGACAGTTTATAAAAAATTATGACACTTATGGCAGTTTATAAACAATTTATAAATTATTTTACTACGCATACACTTCAATTTATATTTTTCCAACTATATTTAAATAATTATAAACATCCTACTGTGAGTGGATTGCCTATTATAAAAATAATAATAATCAAATCGTTCTTAAATTTTTGGCTACACAATAAGACACTTAACTTGATTATATTTGAATAGCTCTCCAAATTTTATTATAAGATTAATTATTCCAAAATCAATTCAAAGAGAATAAAGGTAATAAATTAACGAAATGCCAAAGTGTCACGGTTATATATTACCAAATCAGTTATTTCCCTTTAGTTATCGGTCAGATAAGGCTCTAACAGGATGATATAAGATAAGCCCCTCTTTCCGTTAACTTATCAAAGCCCTTATCACCATCTTCAACTATCCAACAAACTACCATTAATGGGACTTCTCCAATACCTGAAGGACCTCGGCCCAACTATTGATTTGACCCCTTTGAATTAATGTTTTACTCAAATTGGAACTATAAACGGTATTATTAACAATCATTAAAGCCTGAATTAACATTCATTAAATTGATTACCCACAATAACTTAAAATGGATTTAATGTTAACTTTGTTAGACGCATGGAATTTTGTATGGTTCGGGGTTGATATGGAAATTAATTTTATAACTTTCAGAAGGTTATGACTTCAATTGTTTATTTTTTTCATGTGACGATAAACGAATGACTTTGTTTCTATAAAGATTTGAATTTCCTGAAATTTTTAGTGGTTCTAGGTTTGTTTTAGTATACTAGGTTTGTTTTACGTGGAATCGTTAACAATTAAAGCAAAAATTCTTCCTAACTTTTACAGATTTTATTGATTTTTGGTTTACAGTTTGTACCTTTAAAATATACTGAAAATGATATCATTCAGGAGCATGCTATTATGTATTTTCAAAAACCGTTTTCTAAATTATTACGTTTTCCAAAAATATATTCAAAAGTAACTAACTACAAAAAAATATCAAAAAAAATATTTCATCATACTATATGGGTTAAAATTGTGAACCGAAAATCTATAATTTTTTAAGGGTAAGGTGGAAAGTACGAGTATATGTCGAATTGACATTAAATTACTCATTTACTTAATATCATACTTAATATCACGGATTCGATTTTTGGCTGGTTTTGATACGCTACATATACTCATACTTATTTTTATCGGTTGCTTTTGAACTTTTTGTAACTTAACAAAAATTTCGAAAATTGTCTGATATTCATAATATTTGTATCATTAATCTTTATGTATTCACTCAAAACTACGTTTTAGTCATTTGTATGGCCCCATCATAGACAAATTGAACAATATAGCTTGAAGGCTATATTTTCTAATGTCCGAGAATAAGGAATTTATTAAACAAAACGAGAATTGCATTAATAACAATTTGAAAATATTCTGGAATTATGTAAGTTCTTTGAGAATTTTTTTTTAAACGTTCCAAGTTACACTCAACGGTTACGGTCAAATGAACTAACTATTTGAGTCTTATTTTAGCCAAAAGTGTTGACTCGATTTGCGGTATTGTTATCACTCAACAGCGTGGATTTATTTAACGCGTATCCAAACAGACAAATTTTGCTGTCTGAAAATTATATATTTCATTAATTATCAGAAGGAAAACAAATATACTCAATTAATACAAATTTCAGTCAAGCATTTAATAAAATATCTTATACAAGTATGTTAAGTAAACTGAAATCCAAAGGAAAAGTAAGTTCGTTCTGGATTGAAAGCTATACTAAAATATTGAACGTTAACCGTCGAAATCAATAGTTTTCTTTCATATATTTTTTACAGCAACTAGCGGTGTACTCCAATAATCGATTTGCACCTTACACACCTAGGATCGGTTTCATTTATTTTATTTGTAAAAGACAATGTAGATACACTTAGTGATGTAGAAATTTTAATTTTTGTCGACGATTTAAAATACATTAATCAAGTGATTACTTTTCTCTTTAATGTTATGTATTTTCAGAATAAATACAATATTGTTATCTATAATCCTTTTATAACTTAAAATTTCCAAGAGATGGTAAATTCTGCAGATTATCTTAAATACCGAAAAATTTAATAAACTACAAAAATGGTGTACCACCAATGAATTGTACTCAAACCTGAGTAAACATGTGAGTTTATAGTTTTTATTGAAATCCAAATACAATAAATTACGTTTATTAGCATATAAACTAAAATGTGCATCTTTGATAAGATAATTATATTTGATGAAAAACCTTATTTACAGGACACGAGAACAAAATCACTCGAGATAACATAGTTTAGAACACTTTGGAATTTGTGCTAAGAAAAGCTCCACACCTTTTCAAGAGTACGAATATTTTTTTTTTCTTCTTCTTACGGCTGCTTTCTATGTTGGAGGTTGGCAATCATCATAGCTACTATATTATATTAACTTTGCAGCCGCTCTGAACAATGTATTCGTATTACTGTGGAACATGTTTCTTCAGCCAGGATTGTTTTCTTCTTCCTACAATTCAATTTCCTTATATTGTCTCCTGCAATATGAAGTGGATTACTTCATTGAATGCCCAAAGTATTCCAATATTGTCCTTTAATGCGAGTTAGTATTTTTTTGCCCTTTTTCATACGCCTGAGGACCTCGTTGTTGCGCACTTTGTCAACGCAGGAAATCTTATAAATTGTTCTGTAGCGTCACATTTTACATGCTACTATTCATTTTGTGGCTGCTTGAATGAATGCTCAAGTATCTATGGCATAACAAAGTACTGAAAAGATGTAACATCGTTCCGTTCACGTTCTTAATTTGGTATCGAAATCTCTATTACGGATCATATTTTGCCATTTTAAAGAAACAGTTCCGTGCTATCTCAATGCCATTTTTTAACATTTTTAAATTATTTACTAGGAATATTACATAAACTGAGAATTTTTCCCTAATTGTTCAATAACACTTAATTTGTAATATAAGAAAAATGTGTAATTATTGCTATGTAAAATCGTGCACTCGAACCACAAGATAGAACCATCTCCTTTGTATTGAAAATTGCTACACTTAAAACAAAATTAACGCTTCTACTATTTATCTGCAAAATACTTTAATTTATCCAAATAATTTATGTGTTGATATGTTGACTTGGTCATACCTTCATTAACAATTAAGTTATTTTAACTCGTTAGTAAATTTGATTTAATTTTCATTCACTAAAAACACAAAAATATACGAAACAACCGAATAATTAAATAAATAATTGGAAAACATAATTAGTTTTAATTAAAATGTGCTGGATAAAAAGTTTTAATATTTGATTAAGAATTGTTAAATTAGCAATTATACGATTTGGTCAGCTAATAATTAATTTATCGCCGTATCAACAAAACAATTCCAAATATTTTGGATAAATCAGCAAATTGTATTGTCATATTGCAGGTGGGTAGGAAACAATGTTGCGTAATGTGTTCATTTTACAAAATCAGTTTATTGCGTAGAAAGTTTAGATCCGTAACTGTATTATTGTATTAGTATTACGATTTCATTGTGTAGAGTAAAACCTGGTGGGTTTACTGTCAAGTGACAATATCTTCCAAACAATTAAAAAAGTGATACAAGGGCTTAAGTAAAACTTTATAAAAATTGGGCACCAACGGAAATATAAGTGAGAGGGAATCAGATTGGGAGATAAGTGTCTTATCCACCAGGTCACATTTGGTTGTGGCTTTCATTTTGTTCTGAAAAAAATAAAAATTATAAATAAATTTAAAAAGTACTTAAATTCATATAAATTGGGGAAACGTAGAAATACGGAAAGAAACATTTATGGTTAATTAATAGTTATTATAAGAATAGGAAAAATATTTTAATTTTCCAATCTTTGAGAAGGAGGGTTCGATCCTCAGAAACCATATTTCATACAAAAGTAAGTATATAACGTTGATACATTAAACATTTATATTATGTCAAAACGGAAATACACATTATAAAAGTGAGAGAGAGAAAATAAGAAATTCAGTAAAAACTGCTTTGTCAGGTTAAATCTATTAACTGAAGCCCTATCTCTATTTTTCGACTGTTTTGTCTAGTGCATTGCATTTGTAACTTAGTGTCACAGAAATCAGTGAATCTTTGGTATCGGTGAAAATGGTTGATGCGCTGGTATAGCGACTATATTTGAATATTATTTGATATCTGTTACATGTACTGAACATAAAGTCACTCCATAACTAATAACTCAGAATTTAACTAATAACTCAGAATTTAACTCACTAATAACTTTTTTTAACTCACTAATGACTCAGAATTTACAGCAATATGGTGTGGTCCAATGTGCGTTGAAAATAAGCGTTTTTGTCATTGTTAGGTTATACGTAAAGTCTGCACGTCAACATGTTACTGATATTACTTAGATATCTTTATTCTTTCATGTTCAATATCATCTTCAGCTAAGAAATAATCACGTAAGATGTGATGAACTTATAAAACAACTACTTTATACATGCGGTAATAACTATCCAGCCGAATAACGAGAAGATAATCTGACTACTGTCGAGATTTCTATATGAAAACATCCTGTCGAGAATCACAGGCTGCTTAAGCAGGTAACAAAAATTGCAATGATAGTTTCAAACATTTTGCCATTGAATCCTTACTTACCGCTTGGCCCAAGAGTGCTCGGAGTAGATGGATTTTGTCGAAAAGAAGAGTTTTGTTTCATCAAGATAACCATACTCAGAAAGTTGATGAACAAGATGTTTTTTTTTTTTTTTAATTTCTGAGGTATTAAGTAAACAACGAAAGTATAATGCAATACAATAAAAGCAATTAAAAACTCTTAAGTTATTCTTAAAGAAAAAATAACTCAAAATTGTTGACTCAGTTAATTGCAAATTGGGTTATAAAAAATACAATTCGGAGAATTTGGAATAATAGCTTTTAAAACTGATTCTCAAAAATCATTTATTCGAAATGTTTTATTTCTTTGTAACACCATTTTAATTATACATTTTAATTATAATTTATTGCCTTATTCGTTTAAGCTAAACACATTTAATGTTGTAAATAATTGACCCAATACTACGAAATAATTTTGCATTTATCATCACCACCTATTGAACAATCCACACGGAACACAGACATGTCATCAAAGGTATCCAGGTCAATCCATGACCTCACAGCCAGGTTCGGCAAATTTAAATTAATAAGGTTAAAAGGCAATAATGAATTGTATTTTTCATAATGTATAATTTCATTTGCTTACAAAAAAAATGGGTATGTTGATAAAAAAATTGACTTGAAAATATATTCAATATCAAAAGATATATAAGTTATTTTTCAGAAAGAAGAAAATCATTGTTATAACTATAAAATAATAAAAGTTTTTATTTTATACATTTTAATATTTTAAAGACAAAATATATTTTTCTTATAAAGCACACGTGCAAAAAGGACTGCTTGCACTGCACACAATTTTTTTTATTTAATCCAAATTATTTTGTTTTTTTTTCCTATTATACCCTTCAAGACATCTGAATTGTAGATTTGAATATATATTGAATAGTGGTTACATTCATTCAGCTTTTTTTCATTTTCTTCGGTTACATTGATTAAGCTTTTTTTCAGACTAAGAATCACTTGAGTAAGCACGGAACTCATTTTACGTCATCTTACGTAAATAAGTAACAACACTAGCGCAAGTGTAGCGCTTCTTAGTATTTACCACCGGCAAACTCTTTTACCAAACGGTATAAATTTGTATTTATCTAAATATATAGTTGCTTTAACGGTTCGAATGATTTTGCTTGTTATACATTACACTTATGCCATGCGAGACCTAAAGGGTCTTTCAAATTGAGCGGTTTTTATAATTATTTTTTTTTAATTCCTGAATAAAACACACCATTTGCTTTCATTTAAAAAACTTTTTATTGGTCATTGAAGTATAATGTATGATATATAAACAAAAAAAAAAACAATATCCACCAAATGTCCACCTCTTGCAGCTCCACAGATGTCCACTCTTTTGTTAAAATTTTCAATGACATTTTGGCATAATTGCAGTTCTAACTCACCAATAACGCCAATAATTACGTCCTTCAGCTCAGGGATGGATTAGGGATAATTTTTATAGCCCTGGATTTTCATGTAACTCTAGAGAAAATAGTCCTACGGTGTCAGATTACATGATCTTGTTGGCCAATTAACATCACCGTTTCCGGAGATTACAATACATAAAATAATTCACAACTTGAATTCGTTGTTATATAGTATACGACTCCATTTTTATAAATGTCATACATTACACTTCTCAAATGTCACAAGACACAGGCAAGTTCGCGACGCCGTCTGTGTTTTATTTAAGAATTTAAAAAATCGCTCAATTTGAAAGACCATTTAGAACCCGAAACCGCCTGATGGAAACCAAACATCTTACCAACCAGACCACGGAAGTCGTCCAATTTATTTCAAATACACTATTAACATACCTCGATTTATTTTGGGGGAAACATAAAGAATTTTACAGTTAAATTCCATCCGATTTGTTATTCTTTCGTACAAGTCCTTAAATATTTGTGATACCTCCTTCGATATCTCGAAATGGATTTCATATTCCTTTCGTCAAATAAATACCGAATAATTCCTTTTTTTCACAATTGTTCATAAATTGACTCGAATATTGATGATTTTCTAAATTTGAACTAAAGTTTTGTTTTCATTTTATTGTATTGAGGAACTTTACAGAACATATTTTCTTTGTTAAAGATCAATATAAAACGGTAAACTAATAATAAAGCATCACGTAATAAATAGAAATAAGCAAAACGGAAGGAAAGTGTAAAAAATACGAATAAAATCT
The DNA here is from genome assembly GCA_949825065.1 of Odontocerum albicorne. Taxonomy (NCBI): domain Eukaryota; kingdom Metazoa; phylum Arthropoda; class Insecta; order Trichoptera; family Odontoceridae; genus Odontocerum; species Odontocerum albicorne. The sequence continues at coordinate 49,628,582 of OX463839.1, forward strand.
ATTCAAGTCATAATTAATGACAAATAAGATAAAAAAAACGGATAGAAGAGGAAAAATTAAGATAATAAAATCCTTTTTTTATATGGTACAAATAATTTAAACCACTATATTTTAAATTTGAGGATTGACAGACTAAAATATGAAAATTAATTACTTTTCATAAGGTACGAATCATCTAAACGATTGCACATTGAATTTGAGGGCTGGGAGGAGAAAATATGAAAATTAATTACTTTTTTTTCTAAGGTATGAATCATCTAAGCGATTACACATTGGATTTGAGGGTTGAGAGAAAAAAATATGAAAATTAAATACTTTTTTTCTAAGGTATGAATCCTCTAAGCGATTACACTTTGAATTTGAGGGTTGGGAGAAGAAAATATAAAAATTAAATATTTTTTTTCTAAGGTATGAATCATCTAAGCGATTACATTTTGGATTTGAGGGTTGAGAGAAGAAAATATGAAAATTAAATACTTTTTTTTCTAAGGTATGAATCATCTAAGCGATTACATTTTGGATTTGAGGGTTGGGAGAAGAAAATATGAAAATTAAATACTTTTTTTCTAAGGTATGAATCATCTAAGCGATAATACTTTGGATTTGAGGGTTGAGAGAAAAAAAGATGAAAATTTAACATTTTTAGACCAACGAGAGCGTCTAGCTTATAATAAATTATTTTTAAAATTGTAGATGAGGTGAAATGTCGGTCTCAATAGACAAGTCTGACGTGCTCTCCTTTCTACCTATTCCGACAGGGAAACGGTATTATGGTCTGGAAATAAAATATACAACATTCACATGGTAATCATCCGTTCAATATGTTTGAATTAGTAATTCGAACACATTGAACAAAGAACATGGCTGAGAGACAATATTATCTTCGAATAATCGAAACCTTCGGGTCGAGTAACACTAGATTAAGAAGGAACTCACTCTTTGTCAACACTCGCACATGTTTAGCGAGTGAGAGTGCATAGTGTTACCAGACTTTTAACCTTTTTTATTTTTGTGTCATCGAAACGAATTTTGGGAATCGAAGCCAAAACTCTTGGGAGAAAGTCAATTATCTTAACAACTAGGCAACGGATGTTGTCATTTTTCAATATTGTTTGAAATACACAAGAATTTTGTTGTTGGTTAAATTGAGTTATATATTGCATCTTTGAGTGTTTTTGAAATATCAAGCTGCACATATTTACTTTTACTTGAAGCGAAATAATTTAACGAATGAGTTAAATACTAATAAGACATATAATACCAATTCATATCCATAACGTTACAATACTTTATTGTTAATCAGTTTATTGTACAAAATATAACATTTTTTTGTAAATATTAAAACACCAACTATGAAAACAATAATGCTATTTAAAAACAAAAAACATCGTCATACAGAGTCGAAATAAAAAATTCGGAAATGAAATAATTATTTTTCATCAATTACCCCTCCAGAGTGTGACTAAGCAAGGTTTCAAGTAAATGATATCTGTACACGATACCAGCCACATGTACGAGTACTAACCGTGTGTGACCACACCCGTTCAGCGTCACTCGATACCAGCTGTATGAGAATCTACCAACATGTTATGTAAGCTCAGTTTAGCTTTGAGAAATCGGATATACGAATGGAAAGCTCCATTGAGCGTGTACAGAAAGCTTCCCTCGGGCTATGATCAGATTCTATAAATAAAGGCATCTTTTTTTCAAATATTTTTTTGGATCACTGAGTATTTTTTTTTTTCAAATAAAAGGAGAGATATAATTAGTCAAAGATAAATTGAAAAAAGTATTACTTATGACAGACCGTTATTTAAAAAAAAAATTATATTTGGTTAATCTTTAGATATATTGTAGCTTTTTAATAATATTCACAATAAAGAAAAATACAATAAACCTCGTATTTATGGAAAAGTAAAACTGTGGACTGCAAATACGTAACGATGCAAAAACCCACCGTATTAAGGATATACGTAGAGAACCATTTCACTAAAAAGGTCTGATAAGAAGTGTTCTTGTTCCACAATCACAAATTTGATTTAACTTAAAATTAATACACTCATCCGAAACGTTCATATGACATTTATTCTACATCCTTATATGTATAAAAATCTCAAACTATCGTATACATCATTTTAACTGCATTACAATATCTACAACTTCATCAAATCCATGTTCAATAAATCCTCATCGCACGTTTTACATTAATTAATTTACTCACTAGCCTATGTGAAATACTTTAAACCCTCTTCAATTCTTGCTTTCTTCGTATAACAGAGACACATTGTGAAGAATTGTTTAATATCTGAAGGTATACATAAATCATAAAGATATAAATCACAAATTTTTCACCGAAATGTGTTTAGCGCAAAAAAACTGCATGTCGCTCCTTCCAAATGGCGTCGAGCTGGAACCGGATTTATTGCGTTACAGATTTTGTAACTGCTTTCACTATTAATTCAATTGATTTGGTAATATTTGATAAAATAATCATTGAAAATTTTAATATGTTTTAAATATTATTAGCAAGATAGTTTTTTTTTCAATTTTCAGTCGACAGTTGAGAAATTTAGATAGATAAATAAGTAATTAGATTACCAATATACATAAGTACATACTCAATACGTATGTACACGTATATACCTGGAATTATGATTATGTGAAGGTAAAACCATGATTATTGGTCCCTTTTAACGCTTATTGTTTATGCAAAATCGCTTAATAAAGTGGATTACCAGGCGGAAAAAAAGTAAAATGGCGTGGACTAAAACCAGCGACCTTTTTTACAAAAATCTTCACAGAATTATTAATCATATACCACGTTTAAATGTTTATTAATCCTGACGCCCTTTAACTGTTCATCTTCTCCAAATATTTAAAAAAAAATTATTTTACACATGGCAAGAAATATACATCATTTGTGAAAAAAACAAACAAGTAATTTTATTTGGACATACAATTTTATTGAATTTGGGCTTATTGCCTTTCATTTATCGTGTTCCCAGTAAACTAGGTTGTTGCCTGTATCTCGATAAATAAAAAATAAATCAATACTTCTTTCAGAGTTTTGATTATATAAAACCCCGTTGCACATTCTCATCAACCTGACAAACAGTGACACTCAATTACACGTGTATACATCACGCAAAATCAAACTCCTCACACTTCATCACTCCAGACAGACCAAAAATATTCACCCTACAATGTACCACACATAATCATAGAAAATATAAAACACCACACTCAAGAGCTCACACAAATCTTTTCCACAAGTCATACCTCTTACAAGCCCAAGTACTCAAACTCCTGTACCAATAACAACCATGCTCCGATCGACTGCCTAAATTGTTTTCCCCCTTTGCCTTTATTGAATTCGGCACCCCAGTGTATGTCATGGGAGCTAAATAGGCATATTGCCTTTGAGCAAAAGATATTTTAACTCTAGGGATTATTATAACATATTAGATGATACCTTTAATTCTACTTAACACGAAATATATTTAAAGGTTTTATAGCAATATGTTTTTGCTTTTTAACAGGTCTTGAATCAGGTGTTTAAAATCTCAACGCAAAAATTTTAAATATCAGAAAATCAAAATGGACACAAAAATCTGTATTTTACAAACCAAATTAATATTAACCTCGGATCGCTAGACTTTATTTTGAAATTGAACGATAATAATAATCCCTTATTAATCTGTATTGAATCCTTCATTAGTTAATGGAAAATAATCCCTTATAAATTAATCTGGAATCTCCAAAAGTCAATGAAAAACGTAAGGATCCAACAAAATTTGATCTTGACGGAAAAAAATTGTAGCACTTTTAAGTAGGTTAAAAATGAAAAAAATATTTTATTTAAAAAAAACACATATAGCAAATATATATATTTTTTATATGACATGTAAATTACTCTATTCCTTCTTTGCGTTACTAGTCACAAAAGTTTTTTTAATATCCTAAAATTCGTGAACAAAATATTAATTTTGAATATGAATTAATCTGTTTGATATACCAGCCTCAAAGCCAATGCGTAAAGTATACAGATTAAAGGAAAATAAACTCACCAAAATGAGGTACTATTGCAAATATCACTAGCTGAATCAATCACATGAGTGTCGCATCAATATAATATTGTTGTGACAAACCACCCAACTATAGTATGAAAACCATATTGTTGTGATGAACCATCCGAGTGTGGTATCAACATCATATTATTATGAGAAACCATCCGAGTGTACTCTCAAAATCATATTGTTGTGACAAACCATCCGACTGTATGTAGAATAAAATCATTTTGAATTGATGAACCACCCGAGTGCAGTATCAAGATCATATTGTTGTGACAAACCACCCGACTGTTGTATAAAATCATGTTGTTGTGATGAACCACTCGAATGTAGTATCAAAATCATATTGTTGTGAAAAACCACCCGACTGTAGTATAAAATCATATTGTTGTGATGAACTACCCAAGTATAGTATCAAAATCATATTGTTGAGACACACCACCCGAGTGTAGTATAAAATCATATTGTTGTGACAAACCACCCGAGTGAAGTATTAACATTTTATTTTTGTCTGCCCTGGCGTTGTATCAAAATCATAGTTTTGTGACGAACGACCCTAGTGTAGTATCTAAATCATATTGTTGTGACCAACCACCTGGGTGTGGAAGTAAAATCATTATAATTAATTACTTTGCCAAAAGTGTCCCTCCCAGCAAAAATGTTCTAAACACATCGATCAATAAGTTCCGGGACTAGCCAACAGATGGCGCCTCTAATAGCAAATCCAAACATTTGGTAATTAAAAAGCTTTTTTCGAAATAGGTGCCGCGTTTTCTCACAATGAAACAGAAACAACAACGCATCGATGATTCAGAGCGCTGTTTGGCACTGTTTACGCAAAATAAACAGGAGTTTTTGCATCGGTATATAACAATGGATGAAACTTGAATCCACCACTATACTTCGGAATCAAATCGGCAGTCAGCTGAGTGGAGAACAGCCGGTGAAAGTCGTCCGAAGCAACCAAAAACTCAACAGTCGGCCGGGAAGGTTATGGCCTCCGTATTTTAGGATGCGCATGGTATAATATTCATCGATCACCTTGAAAAGGGAAAACCATCAATAGCAAATATTACATAAACATATTGGAGTGTTTGAAGGCAGACATTGCAAAAAAACGGCCCCATATGAAAAAGAAAAAAGTTCTCTTTCATCAGGACAATGCACCGTGTCACAAGTCGATGGTAACGATGGCCAAATTGCATGAGTTGAAATTCCAATTACTTCCGCACCCACCGTATTCTCCAGATTTGGCCCCCAGCGACTATTGGCTGTTCGCAGACCTCAAAAAGATGCTCCAGGGAAAGAGATTTAGCTCCAATGAAGAAATGATTCTCGAAACTAACACCAATTTTGGAACCAAAGATAAATGACAAAATACACGGCTGGCATAGAAAAGTAAGGAAAGCATTGGAATGAATGTATCGCTCTTGAAGGAGACTATGTTGATGAATGAAGAATTTTGGAAAAACAAATGTTGTTTTATTAGTTTGTCCCGGGACTTATTGATCGATGTGTTATATATGTTTGTCTATACAGGTGAATATTAGATGGATAGAAAAATTGTGAGGACGGGATTTATAGTCACGTTTAATATCCTTAAAATAAAGCTGAATTTAAAATAGTGTGACAAATATGAAATATTTGCTTAAGTATTTTAGGTCCGAGTATTTTTGTGAGGATTCTTTTTAAAAATAAGGTATTTTTATTTTTAAATCATACTTAAATATTATATTTGATTCCACACATACTCGTGTATTGCATTGAATTATAAATTTAAAATAAAAATAAGTTTACACCAACTTCTTTTAGAATGATACACCGGCTTTCAGAGGCAATTGAAGAGTTTATATTTAATCATAAAATGTACCATAAAACTAAAAAATAATTCAATAACTTTAAATTGAAAAACTTAGAAGTACTCGTAGATTAATAAGGTTATATCAACATTATTTAAAATGTCTAAAATGTAATAAAAGGATTTAATTCTAAATTACGGAACAGTTATTTAACAAAATTTCATGACTCCTTCATTGACTATTTGGTTTCTATACAAAACTGAACACTATCAAAAGGGTTGATAACGGACGGATAAAGGTTATAGTGCCGTGTTGAGTGGAGAAATCCTTAAAAGATTCTCAGTGAGCTTTTCTTGAATGAACCAACTTGTAGGGAAAAAATAACTCAATAATCTTTTTTTTTTAATGTTTTTTACAGGAAAATTTTGGAGAAAACTGACTTTAAAAAATCTTTAAAAAACTATTGTATTTACCATACCAAAAATCCGTAAGTAATAATAAAAAGTGTCATAAATAAATCAAATTCATATCAGAATAATTCAAACAACCGCTTGACTGTGAAATGAATTATATTATTTAACACTTTTCAGTGTATTAGAAATATTAATTTTCGTGAAATGCTGTCGAAAAGAGTGTTTACCCTATTTCACTCACTGAAAATTTAAATTCAAACCTTGTATGTTAAATAAAAAGGGTAAGCGTTAAATTTATTTGATTTACATTAAAAAATTTATCCGTTTCATGAGCTTCACTAAAAATGTTGTGGTCGCGGTGAATGTGTGTAATTTTGTTTATTTACTGCTCTGCAAGGTGAGAGAGTGGATGTGTAACACAACACACATGGTAACCATATTTAAGTTAAAATTAAACTACCCTGAACCATATTTTTTACTAATGCACACAATTATGAAAAAAAAAATATACTTTTGCACAGTTGAAAATTGTGGCTAATCTTAAATAAATACAACTATGGTGACTTGGTCATTACAGTAGTCAAAAGAAAAATGTATTCGTTGGTATTTTGACAGACAACCAGCGTGACCTAGTTGCTAAGACGCCAGTCTTCTAAATCGGGTCTGTGAGTCAGAGTCCTGTTGGTATTTTGAAAAAGGTTCTAATGAGAATTTCATTGAAAGCCTCGTTTACATATTTCTGAATCGTTGAAATATTTTGCTACATGGCAACAAACCTGATTTTTTTCTATATACAACTGTTTTTTTTTATATACAACTGAAGCGTTATATATTAGATCTCTCGGTCTTTTACATATGAACTGTTAACACAAAATGAGGTACTGAAGTCCTCAATGTGAATGAGCTATGCAGAAAGGTCGCAATAGATTGTGAAATGTAGTGGTGTGTGGAGATTTTGAAGAGTCGTTGTACGTTTGAGATCGACATTCAATATATATTTTGAAGAGTCGTTAAACCTTTGAGATCGACTGTCAATATAGATTTTGAAGAGTCGTCGTACGTTTGAGATTGACTTTCAATATAGCTTCGATTTGAAATAGTTATAAAAATATGGCTTTTAAATCACGGATTTAAAGCGCAGCTAAATAATTTTAGATTAAATGAAGATTTCGTTGTATTTTCTCAGATGATAGAAGAGTAACGAGGGATATCGAACAGATGTGGCGATATGAATCAAAATAAATGGGGCACTTTGGCTCATAATTGATCCAGACAGTATCAAAATCCGTTAAGATTGTCCACAACAGTATTTTAGTATCAACTTTGATGTATGAGAGTGAAACATGGACATGATAAAAGTCTGAAAGAAACTGAATAAATGCAGTATTAATGCGTGCACTCAGAATAATGCATGGAATGACATTGTATGCCGGAATAGGAATAAAGTGATTCAATATGAAGGCGAACTTAAGACTGATGTATTGACTGAGATGAAAAAAAGCTCTCTAAGATGGTTTGGACATAGAGAACACATAAATTAAGATATTAAAACAAAACAAATACATGTGTATCGTTCCAATGTGATTAAAATGCATAGTAGTAGTAGACCAAGGAAAGTATGGTTTGATCAAGTGAATTATATTTTGAAAGATGAAACGTAGGCTAGAAGAATCGTAGGAGCTGCATGAGATGTATCTATTTCGAAGAGACGAAAAATGTGTGTTAAGATAGAAAAATCTGGCGCTCTATCCTTACCGCCTATTTTGGCAGGGACATGACGTGATGGTTTGTACATTTCACCAGAACATCAACGTCGATAAAGATTCTCCTGATATTCAACTGGATAATTTATTCTTTAAACGAATTTTCAAACAAGACAAAATTGTTTTTGTGAGGTTGTTTGAAAAAAAAAAGTATTTTAAAGAACCGTTGCATCTATCTGGTGAGTGATGTGACCTTCAAAAAATAATTAATGTTTTTCCTTCTAAATATAATTCTTAGACAAAAATAAGTTTTAGGTACTCTAAAATTTAGTCTAAATTACCCCGCATGGATAGATTGATTGACCGACTTGCTACTCTGGTCTATAGACGTTAAATGTTTTACAGTTATTGAAACTTTTTGAAAAACATTTGCAAGATGCTAAGCTATTTTAATTCGAAACACTTAACTGTTTTTTAATATATTCACTGCACTGCAAATTATTTTCTTCTTTTAGTCACTTTAGACCTTGTGTCCTACGCCTCTGGTTCGCTTTTTATACTTTGATGTGTATCCGTCAAAGGTTTAGCTCCTTTATGATAGTTATCTTTGTATCGTCTCAACTTAACTAAGCACTTGTAAGAACAATTTGAAAAAGAGTAGAAACTTATTTTTCTTCACTCATTACAGTTATAGAATCGATTGCAACTATCTCTGGCTTGTAATAAAAATGATGCAACATATGAGAAGTCAATTTAAAAACTTTATATTGAGAGAATGAAATGTCAAAAACTTATAAAACAAATAGATTTGTCTGAAATGGATACAGGTAGAATAGTGAGACACTGAATCCAGTTACCAATTAATGTTTGACTTACTCCAGCATTGCATAATTTAAAAAAGTGGTGGAAAAAATGTTTTGATGTCGATTTTTCTTTCGTCTTCAAAACCTCTTAACTTTTCCGTTAATTAATGGTGTCACATATTTTTAATTATAATTTATATATTTCATGAATTTCGCATAAGTAAGACCCGACAAAAATCTTGACATGGTATGTTTTTGAGGAATGCTGATATTTTAGAAAGGTTTACTAAAATGGCTACATCTAAGTAAATATTAAGAGTATTGCAATAAGATTTTGTATGTTTGTTCAAAATATTTTAATATTTATGGTAATTTTACCAACACTTCTCTTCTTGTATTTAGCACATACCTTGTAAGTTCTGCGGAGTTTCCTTTTGTATCAGTTGATGGAATACATATTAACACATGTTTAGACATGCTCTTGACAATATCTTTGAAAGATCTTGCAATTGCCTTATCTTATTTGGACCCAATGGTTAATTGTTCTCCAGATTCATATACCAAAATTTTCAAGATCTGACATTTCACTACACATTGTAGATGCGACGTCAGAATATCCACCATTAATCCATTCATGCATATTTTTATTATCTTGGGTATTGGTTTTGTTCGAAATCAGGACAACATTGTTCACCTTTCCTTCCCTGTGTTGGGTATCTTCTACACGTTGCTTCTAATAACCATCAATATCTCTATAAATATAATAAATACAAGGTTAAGATTTTAGGTATTCCTCCATAATATATTTACGCATTGATTTAAAAAATAATATTAATAATAAGCAGAATTTATCGACTACATCGAGGTGTTTTGTAAAGATCGAAAACAAATTCGCATTTAAACGCGGCGAGTGCCTCATCTTGACGATAGGTGAATAGTATGCGGGAAGCGCGACACTATATTCGCATCTCACTCTTGCATACTAGACTGAATTGCGAGGAGCTGAACTGTCTCAACGTCGCAAGGAAAGGCGTATGCGCCGGGGTATGTGACTGACGTTCCGCGCCACTAGTAGCTTCTAGGCTTGCAAATAGGTTAGACGTACGCCCGTTCCGTGAGCGTTTTTTAATGTTTTCAGATGGTTTTTTAATGTTTTTAGCAAATAAATCTCAATTATTATAATTTTTAACTTCAATTATAATTAATTAAGGGGATTATCTATGAATATTCTTATTTTTTCGATTTAAAATCGCTAATTTTTTATTACGTACTCACTACCCAACACCGTAACACGCGTATTATTTTTATCACCGTAAGGGAAGGGTTAAAAGGTTGAATTATCTATAAAAAAATTATCAAGAAGTTCTTATTTAGAAACGATATCGATTACGTGTAAACAGGGGACCGGAACTTATTGTATATCTAGTTTATCACGTGTAAACACGGAATCAAAATGTTAATGATAATTTAGCGATCATTTTTATTTGCCTAATACGTTGACAGATATTGCCATATGCCAATTAGTCCACTAGATTTATACAAAATAGTGTTAAATAACAAAGAGTTAGATAGTGCTAGACCAAGGAAAGAATGGAAGAAGTTAGTTGAGAAAATGTTGACAGGTGGATAAGTAAGAAGTTTGAGAAACGGGAGAACATGTTTGACGAGAGCTGTGTGTATGCCTAGAGCAATGGTTAGCAATATTAATGCTACTACCTTTTCGAAGTCAATTTAATACTACATGTTCGAAGAAATTAATACTACCTTTTCGAAGAAATTAATATTACCTTTTCAAAGTCATGGAGCTCCTTTGATTATAAGAAAAAAAACAAGAAAAATCAAGGTCATAAAACTAAGAAAAAAATGCATGAATTTGCGACAATTCGATCAAATGTTTTATATTTGACGGAGCACTTGTACCATACTCGCGGTACACCAGTGCTCCTCGGAGCACGCGTTAAGAACCACTGAACTAGAGAGACATCTAGATCTGTGGTATATACTATACCTATCCCAAAAGAGTCGCGGCATGATGTTATGTACAACATGTATGTTGGTTTAAAACTAAAATAGCTGTCCCAGCTAAATAAGGAGAGAGGCGGGTTCATGCACGAAGCGTACTTGTATAAGCACATACACATAAACAATTCTAAGTATCTGGCGAGTATGGGTGGTGAATGTGAGGTTAAAGCATCTCGCCGCCCGGGGCGAAAGGTTTAACTACCCACGACGATCGTGATGCTTACGGTGGGTGCTTACCCTGTGCATCGCTGCCATTAACCGATACAGGGTTGTTTCTATACGATTTACTATTTGCATTCGCGTATACTGGGTCATAGTTTGAATCAATATCACGACTACTGCACAGTGTAAAGTCAAAAAACTATTTGTCAGGTAAAAATGAGTTATTACTATTTTTTTTTTAAGTGAAACTTCTATAGGCTCGGTAGGGCAAGTTGGCCTGAACGTCACGAAAAGTGAAACGGTGTATTATTATTATTATTAAATGATCATTTATAATTATTAAAGATTTAATTTATTAATAAATTATTTAAATATAAATAATTATTTATTATTAATAATGGTTACTATTATTTTAATATTATTTAGTGTATTATATTATTAAAATTATTATAATTTATTATTAAAAATTAAAATTATTTTTTTTGTTTTTATTATTTTTATATTAATATATTTAATGATTATTAATTTTATATTAAATAATTTTATTTTATTTTATATTTATTTATATATGTATTTAATATATAATTTATATTTGTACATAATTATAATAATATATACAATAAGTACATATTTTTTAAATATTTATAATCATATTATAATTATATTATAATTCATTAAGTATAATATAATTAATTAATAATATATTATGATAATATTATTAATTATATATTATTAAAATATAATAATAAATAAATAGTTAAATAATTATTTAAAAATAATTAATTTAATAATTAATGACATAAAAATATTAGTATCTTTAATATTAAAAAATATGAATTTAATATTATTAAGTGTATTATATTATTATTGAAATTATTATTTATTATTAAAATTATTATTATTTATTATTAAAGCAAATATATTTTTTTCATTTAATTAAGAGAGATATGTTGAATTGAATTCCACATAACCATTTTTTATTTAATTAAGAGAGATTTTCTTGAATTAAATTCCACGTAACTATTTCCTAATCCTAAAAAAAATCGTTAACAAATGAAATAAACCAATGCATAAAATTAACTTTTCCTAGGAGCTAAGAAGTTTCACTTCTACCGCGCGAGAGTCTCACACATCTGTTTTTTGTATAAACAGCGTAGTTAAATTTAGAATATCAGTTTGCTGAATCACTCCATTAATATTAAATTTTCATTGAAGATTATTAAAATTATGATTCTTAAAATATTGTTTTATGATGAAGTTCTGAATAGAAAGACTCAAAAAAGATATTCATCCTACGTTTAACCCTCGAAAGGGAGAGGCGCCAGGGTGTTATCAAAGCTTTTTATTTGATCCAGTAACAGTTTTATTTTAACTAACTTCGATAGGTTAATGGCGGTCTCTAAAAATAAAACATTTTTACAGATCAGTGAATACCTTCATAAATACGGGATTTAACATCGTTCGGGATATCCTTTACCCCTCGAGTTTGAAAGGTTATATCAACAATATTTAAATAATTAATGGAACACTATTTAACTTTTTTTTTTTAAATGAAAAAATATTTGTTTATGGTAAATAGTTGGCTATTTAACAGGAGCAGAGCTTGCAGAGCGAAGTTTTAGCAGTTAATTTTATTAATATTGACAAATTAGTGACTGACAAATGTGAATCTAGAGTGTGGCATATGGAGTTGTTGGATATATATTTTATGTAACTCTTGAGACAATAATGTGATTTTATAAACAACATGAGATTTAATTATTTAAGAATCCCAGAATCCCCTCTTCCTTCTAGTTAAGATAAAATTGTTGAATCAAAATCATCAAATGGTTCATGTTCTCTTTTTGGTAATCCTTTCTTTAATATTATTTGTTTAAAGTTACCTTAATCTTTCACCCAACACTAGAAACAAAATTATTGAATAGTTATCTGGTCGGCTGAAAGATATTGCATTTTGAGAACAAACCTGGCGAATTTAACAATTAATTATTTATACATTTTTATCTTGAAAAAGTGAATAGCGACACGAGAATTTTTAGTTTGTTTTATAGTTAAAAAATATTTCAAGTCACTGACGAGAGGGATGCAATATTGTGGAATAAGTGGGCACGTTTTCTTATAAGAGATCTCTCATTCTTTAGAGTTTATCCTGAAGTTCTGCGGTGCAGATTTAATTCTCTGATTGAAGCGTTTTAAGCTGAAGAGTTTTCCAAGTAACGCTGGATTGTCTGTGGAAAAATGTTTTCAAGAATGCCCACATTGAGAGAAAGAAAACTGTATCGAATATACTTTTAGCTTTAAGAAGTGCATTCTTTAAATTGAAACGATTTTTTTAGGATTATTGAATTACTTAAACTGAAGAAAAAATACCATATTTTATGTTACAAAAGGTTTTGCCTTTGCTTAGTAAAATATAGTTTTTATGATAATCATAAATTACTTATTGATTCCATTCATTACATTAATCCTCCCGACCCATGTTTTTATTTCCTGTGCCAAGATTTTTTTAGTGGAATAATTCCGGTTTGTTACAAGAGCAATACTTAGGTTCCACTGGGGCAATGTATATCGGAGTGTGTGTATGGACTTTTGACCTTAAGGAAACAAAATAGGAGTAATTTTTACATGCTTTGGTTATTTATTGTTTTTATGACTTCATATGTCTCGAAGGAGTCGACATTTATTGTTTTATATAATTTTGTAAGGGAATTTTTCACGTATGCCATACACGTCTGACTTGTATACTCGCCTGCTAGGATTTGCTTACTGCAGCCATGAGTAACCATTAGAATTCCAAACAACGACCGTGGGTCTTTATTACCAAACGGTCTTCTGAAAATTTAAGCCAATGACCCTGAATCTTAATCACTAAATGGTCCTCTGGCTGTACAAAAACAACTTTTTAATCCCTGAAAACCGAGAATCGGGTCTTCCCTCAAAAATGTCTTGGCTCTATTCTGTCGCCACTAAAAGTAATGGTGACGTGTATGAGAACAACGACTGCCTTGTAAAAATGATCGTTAGAGATCACCTCATGCAAAAAACCGGGGTTTCCCAGTTTCTGACAAACAGTCAGTTGGCTTCGTAACAGAGGCAAATTATTTTTCAACAGTTTATTGTAGGGACTCCGAGGCATTTGTTTTTTTATGAACACCATACTTTCTCGGGATTTAACCTCAGCATCACTACATTTGATATACTCAAACAAATAAAGTTGATGAAAAACACGAAAGCAGTTGGGCCGGACGGAGTACCTACATTATGTCTTAAGGGCTGTAGGGAATTGCTTTCTGCACCTCTTGCTTACATATTTAATCTTGTGTTCCGAGTCTATACTTTTCCAAGTGAATGGAAAAAGACTCGAGTTATTCCCATAGTTAAAAATGGTTCTAAGGACAATGTCACCAACTACAGACCGCCATACTTTATTCAATAGCTATGCTCCTATAAATGTTTATGGATTGCACATTAAGGTCGTTAGTGGACCCATATATAATTGATGAGCAGCACGGCTTCAGAAGAGGCAGATCTATTGAATCTAATCTGATGGTCTTCACCGACTATGTTTCAAGGGCTGTAGATAGTGGCAATCAGATTGATTGTTCGTATCATGACTTTGCAAAAGCTTTTGATCGCGTCAATCACAAAAAAATATTAGAAAAAATTAGTGAACTTGGGATCCCGGGTAACTTACTAAGGCTGCTGTCAGATTATCTTACAGATAGAAAATAATTTGTTTCACATGGAATGCACAACTCCGATTACTTCACTGCCTACTCAGGTGTTCCACAGGGGTCTAATCGTGGGCCTACCTTACTTCTTATTTTTATTAATGATATAGGTAGAGTTATAAAAAAATCCACGTTTCTTCTATTTGCTGATGAAATCAAAATATTAAAAAAAATCGTTCTTATACCGACTGCTTAGACCTACAGTCCAATCTCAACAGCGTTTGTGAGTGGAGCTACAATAATAAATTATATTTCAATGCATGAAAGTGCAAAATTATGTCATATCATCGCTCACACGTCTTGAAATTCCATAGATATACACTAGAATCTAAATCTATACCCCGCACAGATAATATTAAAGATCTGGGTGTCTTGTTCCACAGCAATCTCGCGTTTAGTCCTCACATAGAAATGATGTGGAACTCAGCTTATAAAACTCTAGGATTTGTAATGAGAATCTCTAAGTCGTTTGAAAATCAATTGGTGCTCAAAACGTTGTTTAATTCATGGATCCATAGCAAACTAGAAAGCAATGCTTACATTTGAAACCCGGTGGGGGCGCAGAACTCACTCATGGTGGAGAAAGTACAAAAAAAAATATCTATGATATCTCTATATGAGAGAGTTCGGTGTCTATCCATGGCTTTATCCTACTCAGTTTCACTGGGCATGCTCGGGTATAACTCCTTGAGCGTAAGAAGAGATCTGCGTCTCCTGGTATATGTTGTCAAACTCGTTCGAGGAGTTGTGAGCTGTCCAACATTACTACAAAGATTAGCGTTAAATGTTCCTAACAATTACACTAGACTGCGCGAGAACGGGTCTTCCAGCCGCTATGCCTGTTGGAAGGGCCTTAACTTTTCTGAAAGTAAATTTCCTTCTTAGATTGAGCGCGTTAGAAAGCACTCATCAACGTACTTAAGTGGCTGTGAATATATGTGTATCATATGTTTGTGTGTATATATACTCGTATATATGCATACACATTATTTTTTATTTTATATATTTTTTTATTTTCTTCTATGTAATTTTTCTGTATTTTTAATATGTCTTGTATTTTTCAAAGTAATTGGGCTAAGACTGTTTTGAAAAAATAAATAAATAAATAAAATTCTATGAAGGTTACTATCCCTTTTTTCTGTTTTATTCCAGGTAAATAAATCGCATTTCTTATTTCACTCAAATCAAATATTTTCTTTCCCATTACTTCGGTTATTAGTCCAGTAAACGTTAAGAATAGACCCTAATATTACTTCTTGGAAAATTGTAATCGGTTTTTTGAAAAACAAAAAATATATTATTTTTAAGAAACCATCGGAAATTACTTCTGAATATTTAATTACTTTTAGAAGTGTGTCTAAATTTAAAAAAAAATATGTAATTGAATATTTAAGAAATATCAACCAAAATGCTCTTCGACTTAACAGCAAAGTTTTTTCTTTAAAAAATATCATCCATGGCAATTTTTTTTTTCTGGAAATTAAATAAGTATTAATCATTAATTTATCTAAACCATTTACAAAAAAATTTAAGATTGTTAAATTATTCCTTTTTTTCGTTTAAAATAAACAATATAATAATTAATTAATTAAACTTCGTTTGAAAACGTATAACTTTAATTTATAACTAAAATTTTAGACTTTGATTAATAGTTGATAAAATAATGTCTATTTGAAAATGAGTGTCGGAAATTTCTTTAAATTTTCAACTCAGAAATCAGTACTTTTTCAAATATTCCATCACTTGGAATATTTGATAATATATGAGTACATGCATACTCGATAACTTACTAAATACACTCGTATTTCTTAATTGAACTTTATTATACAAGTTACTTGAGTGATGTTATTCGTATAAAAAGTATCCAATGTTTGACACAAAACTTTATCAATTTCCGTTAAAGCATAAAACAAGCCACGGATAGTCCTTTACAACAGATGACAGGATGGAATGAGTTTGTCAAACAAAGTCGACTAGTTGAGAGACATCGTCTTGAATGTTGCACTCAAATGCATTGCAATTTGTTTCATGAAACTTTTACGGTATGTCTCCCGGATATCTCGCTGAACGACGTAAGCTCTGGAATAATATGCAAAGCTTTTGGAAAAACACGATGTAGTTTTATATATATCCTGTCTGAAAAGTGCACAGCATTACGAATTTAGACACCATAATACTTGTCACTGTAGCTTTACTGGGTGGATATGTTTGTGTGTATCCTCTTACGATCAGCGGTTTTAAAGAGGTAAGGTTTATGGTAATTGATGATGATAACATGTTTGTTTGTGCATTTTTCTCTTTTTGATCATATCCAATTATTTTTCCTGAAAGACATGTATAATAATCTCCATTTGGTGATCAGACCCGCACTCCTCTATGGCTCCGAATGCTGGACGATATATATCTCTTACTCTAGGCAACTAGAAACTGCTAAAATGCGCATGCTAAGATGGTCAGCTGGTGTGTCCCTAAGAGACAAAATAAAAAACTCACGCATTCGTGGAAGCCTAGGTGTTACATACATCAACAGCAAGATGGAGGAGAGGCGATTGAGATGGTATGCGCACGTTGGACGCAGAGCACCCGATCACATTGTGAACCAGGCAATCTCCATGTATCTTCCTCGAATAATAACCAGAGGAAGACCAAGGAGTTCTTGGGTGGTGCAAAAAGATAACCTGATGCAGAGACACGGTCTGGGGGACGTAGTCCGGGACATAAGAGCATACAGTCTTCGCATACAATGAGTTGGGATGGAGCCAGGGAGAAGACATGTATAATAATCTCCACAAGCAACTAAGATGTAATGTAAATCAAATCACTGCTTTCTCCAGATGTCTAATATACGTGTTAATGGTATGAAATAACAAAAATATATGATAATAAACAATAAAGTAAAAGTTAAAATTGAACTCGAGTACATGGGTGAGTTCAGTCATATTTAAAGGAGTCTAACTAGGGGCAAACAGCTAGAACAAAAATATGTTCAGAGAACTATTGAAATGAAAGCCCTCAAAGCTTTAGTGGGCCAAACACTTATATATTGTATATATAATAGTTAGTAACGTCGAAGTATAGGATATTGTGAGAGGAGGTGAAAATTACAGAAGACACTGGTAAAATTACTTTCAAAAAAGTGGATAACACAAGCATTTCCCTACCGACAATATATGAAATAGCCACTGGCAGTTATTTCTCAGGAAAATCTCCTAAATGATAGAAGGATAGCTGGGAACCAATATATCAAAATAAGTTCTCCTAGTGGTAACAGAACAGATATCTTACTTAAGAGAAATAAAGACAAACTTTAAATATACTTTTGATGTTCAACGTTATTCAGAAAAAACCTTGTTATTATAGTACTCGTATATATATATATATGTAACAAGTTCACCATAATTGTATGAAATATTGAATAAATTGTATGTATATATGCTAGATTAAAACGTTGGACAAAATATATTTTGTATCGATTACGTGTACGAACATTAAAAAAACTTTTTTTTTCATTTTGACAGTTAAATATATATTATAACTCCGAAAGTAATTTGAGGCTATTCACTGAAATATCATAAAACCTTGAAGTTAACTCATAAACTGGATAACTTAAAATATTCTCGTTTTTCTAACAAATCAACATGCTCTATGCTAATAAATGTAAAAACAAGTTTTTTGTCCCCAACTCAAAAACGAGTTTACAAAGACACATACCATCATGCCATTTCCCTATTGGGGTAGGCTAAGGATAAAGTGCTTTTACTTTTACGACATATTTGCTTTCCATCATCTACATCTATTCACACTGTTCGTTTGTTTCTTTTACTGGTTACCTTTCTTTCTATGATTCGCTTGATCCATCTATTCTTTCCTTGGTCATTCTCTACCACGGCTGTCACTCATGTACATTCGTTAATTTTTAGCCAGTCTTCCGCTACCCATTCGTTCAATGTGTCAAAATTATCCCAACATTCTCTTATCTCTCTTAATACGTCAAGTTTTAGATCACATTCATCTTTGAGAATAACATTTATTTTTCATGTATCGATAAACCGCATTTTTACTGTATTTTCCACGCCCATATTTAACTCCGATATAAAATGAATAAAATTTAAAAAAATGTTTACATGAATTTAAAAGATATCAAAACAATTAATGAAATTAACAATAATTATTTTTAGTCTAAGGGCTACACTGACTCCTGCAATAAGTCCCAAGGGCCAATACCTAGCTAGCTCATCATACCAACATACTGTA
Organism: Odontocerum albicorne; assembly: GCA_949825065.1. Lineage (NCBI taxonomy): Eukaryota > Metazoa > Arthropoda > Insecta > Trichoptera > Odontoceridae > Odontocerum > Odontocerum albicorne. Next base: position 49,647,539 of record OX463839.1, read on the forward strand.
GTTTTGAATTACGCGCAAATTTTCATACTAGGGCTAGCCGGCGAGTGAGATATCTATGGCGCAGGGTGCGGGGGTGGACTCCACTTCGTTCGCAATTTTGGTTGGTACTTACGGGCAAGTGTCAATGACATTTCATTGCAGCGGAGATTGCTACCGCGAGCCGGATTGGTGGTGCTCGCGAACCGGTGTTGGCCCGCGGGCCGTAGTTTGGAGACCCCTCATCTAGACCACGGAGGACGTCATGATAAGGAACATAAAATATTTAGTTTGCTTTGTACTCAATTTATAAATTGACTTAAATATACACAAGTTTTCAATTAATTAGAAAATAATGCCAACAATGCAAATTCTGATTAATTAATACATATGGTTTTCTAACGAGACTTATCTTGACGCATACAGGCCATGTCCTGTAAATAGACAGGAACTAATCGATTTGCACAAGCTTCACTTTTGTATTGTCTTGTCACTCTGGCTCTAAGAACAATGGCCAGTCTGCGTTTAAGCATGAAAGCTTTATGAGGGCGTGTATTATTCATTTGGTGAGTGCATAGTTCATACACGTATTAACGCTTAAGTGCTGAACTGGAAAATTAATTACCTCGGAAGCTATAATAATAGACTAAAGCAAATACGTTTGTGTTTTTTGAGGTTTTTTGTCGCACGGTAACGCGCTGTACTTATGTACAGAAGGTCGCTGGATCACACACTACGCTGTGCTATTCTCCGCGAGTGAAACAGGCATTTTTTCCCCCGTCTTGTGTTTGGGGGTATAGGGATACTTGATTCGTTTTTCTTTAAAAAAATATGTAAATTAATATTTCTTGAGTTTAAGCACTGTTGGATTCATTTGAAAATAAATATTTAACCCAACTTGTTTCACGTCATATGTGACTCATCTTTAAGGGTACTCCAAACTTACTTAATTCAAAACGAGGATAGTATCACAAATAAACTTTAGGGACTAGTTTTGACAACATTACGATATGGGAAGGGGGAAAACCGTTAATTCTAATTAAAATTGTAGAAAAACAAAACGATTCATTTATGTCAAGGTATAAACTTTTTTTTTTCATGTATGATATAGCGTAGGGGTTATTGTTAGGTAAATGAGTGAACAAAATCCTCTTCAAACGCTGCATTCAATATATCCAAATACTTGGAAGGAAGGATGAGTAGAAGTTCTACACCAAGCATGGTGAAAAAGAAATATGTACTGATTTATTAAGTAAAATTAAGGTTACTTGGGTATGTACTTTGAGGTTATTTGGGTATGTAGAAAAAACAAAGAGTGCAAGTGTAAGTGGGTGTTATCAGAGAGGATTTCGAAGAATTACTTATGCAGGATAAACTGTAAAAGCTATTTAAAAATATGTGTAGTTGTTGGGGAAGTGACATGTATTTCGTAATAGAAAAGTCTAGTGCTCAATTGCTTTTGCTTATCCGGATAAGACAACAGCGTAATGATACGTAAGGTGTTGTGTAAAATGACTGATTTTAAATTTAAATATATTTTTCATTATTTTTTTTATTAAGAATATTATGTAAGTTTGTATAACGCTTCCGTTGTGAATGGTGCAAACTAACAGGATAATTATCATGTGACGATCTTTTTTAACCAACTAGAAATATGTTTAAGCCACTTAAAGTGAAAACGTGATTGGACTGGCATAAGGGGCGTTGGAGATATTTTTCGGACTGCCGGGGACAAAGATGTCTACTCTCAAGTGATATTCAACGTTGGAGGGACCTGACATGACACTGGGAAGGAGAAAGGGAAAACCAGGGTAAAATCTGCGTGTTTAATTCATCTGAAGATAGAGAATTTTTTGTACGGAGTTCGACAAAATATGAATTTAAACGGCATTTTAAACTGTATTTGAGGATAAAAAAGGAAAAATAAGTAAATAAAAAATTATTTTATATTTTTGTGTTCACCACAGGTTTATTTTTGGGTTTGCTACCGGTTTTGAAGAACACCGTCTTCATCGTCAGGGGAAAATAAACTAAATTGCTAAAAATATATTTCCTGTACAAGTGTAAATAATATAAGAGGAATGAGGTAGTGGGAGAGAAGTGTAAACCTGTGGTGAACACAAAAATATAAAATAAGTTTTTTATTTACTTATTTTTCCTTTTACATAAAACATAGCACCACAAAGTGAAACTATAGTATTTTCAAAGATTCAACAAATATTTGAGGATGTTTACCACATACGATGATATAAAAGTTTGTGTAAAAAAAATCAAGGTGTATTTCACATATTTTTATATGACTGAGGTAACCTAACGTCGCTTTGTGTGGGGTTGTATGAAATATTCAATTTTGAGACTTATGGGCATAAAGTATTACGATTTACTTTTCAGATAATTTTCATAACTCGAAATATGCGTTTTGTTTGTTGAATCGTTTTTTGATATATGTACATTATTAAAAAATATGTTTTCTCTGACTACCCTTGGTGGTAATATCAATGATGAAAATATACCAAAATAGAATAAAAATGAACGAATTTTGTGTTTTTTCTTTAAAAAAACATGTCTTGCAAATGGCTTGTAAACAAAAGCGATATATAAAATAGCTCCTAGAATTTAATCAAAATAAGTGTGTATGGAAATATTTTATCGTGTTAAATTTTGTTTTGCTATCTAAAGTTATTCTATTTCGCACTGAAACTTCAAAAAGCTTTGTGGGGAAACATAAACTTTCGTTCGTTGTCTACAATTCTCCAACTTTGCTGATAGACACTTTATGGTCAAACGTTTTAGCAGATTTAGAAGTGGGATTACATCTAAACTCTTGCCGCTAGGTAAATGCTGAGGGAGACAATGCAATTTGCACAACTGTGACATCCGTTTATTGCGCTATGTTATTTAGCAAAAGTCAAAAGTTCCATTGCAAGTTGATTGTAATTAAAACGGGAGTTTTCAACTAACGTAAAAATTATAATCATTAAACGGTGTTTTTATAAACCAAACCCACATTTTGTGACATTGATGATTTGTGGCATCACTGTAACAGTAAAAAGTGATTTTTGTAAAAGAGTCACTGTTCACGCCAAAACGTGACGCAAAATTACTGTTCCGCTAGTGAGCTGCTCTGTCGTCGCTCCCAGCCCTGTCGCGCGTGTTATTATCGAAAGTTAAAAATATTGGTGCGACGAACAAAATCGCATCGACGACCACAGTTGGGCACAGACCGTCATCCGGATGACACCGAATACATCAGGAGAGAAAATAGCAAGCAATACTCTACAATCAGTGACAATAAGTTTTCGACCACCGTGACCGATCTCTTCAGCCCGAACGAAGCTCCAGACTCCTGAAACATCAGCAGAGCTCAGCCCATACATCCGACTTCCGCCTTCAGTACCTGTGAGTACCAATTCCCTTTTCATCATCTGATGGTGTGGCGTTCGCTCCACCAGTCACTATATTGTGACAATTAAAATTTAAAAAAAGATAATAATGTTTTTTTAAGGCTTAAACGAGTTACACAGCAAAATATTCATAATCGATCTATAAGTGGAAAAGTTCTTCTAGGCAAATATCATTCGTTGGAAGTGGCAAAAATAAGACACTAAGGAATTCAAATATGTCACGTGAAGAGCAACTGAAAAACAAATTTTATATCATATCATCATCCAGAACACAAGCAGCAGGAATCTAATTCTCAATCTGTAAAGATGACTTACACCACTCAGTGACCCATAAAGAAGTGATATTTTTCATGTTTACTACAATATATTAAATCACGGTTTCATCGATGGACAGTTATTTTTATGAATAAATCAAAATAAAAACAAGTTATAGCCTTTTTTGTGAAAACATTGTTATCTTGAAGGTAAAATTTAATAGTATTTGAAATATATAACATTTGTATACTTTTTTTCTTTATTAATTATACTTTACTTAAAAGCGTATTAAATTAGAAAGAAAACCAAACCAATAGTTTAATAATATTTTTTTCTTGAAATCATAGAACAATAAATACACATATACGAGTATAAGCATACAATTGAAGAAATTTTTATATGTCAAATGACGAAGGTTGATAGTTCATAAAATCAATTTATAGTGTTCCTGATTTTTCTGCCCAATAGTATTTCTGTTGCCCAATACATACACATAAATTGGTCAATCGTGTTCTTCACAAATTAAGCAATTTTAATCGTCTTTAAGAATTAAGCTTTTTTGATCGTCTTTAAGTATTAAGCCATTTTAAAGATTAGGCGCAACATACTCGTACATACTCGTATGTATTTTATTTTTGTGTGTGATTTGAGAAACACTTGGTTTTAAATTTTAAGAAATAAAATTTGTTTGATCTTTATCTGAAAATTATATCACTATATAAATTCATGGCGCTACAAATATTCGAGCGTTTTGGACGGATTAGCCCCAACTCTGCCGGCCGCTTTCCCGTGCCAGCCTCGTTCAGTTTCCAGCTTCGAGTATTTAGTTGTTGTCTTCAAAACCAACTAACTATTCACATTTTTCGCAGACTCTCAGCCCGCGGTTCTTTGATTCGTCCATTGTTCCAAAGTGGCCAATCCTTAATACGTCCTGAAACTTGAAGTAGTTAATAACAGTTTCTTGTTTCTTGGAGGCTTACAGTTTTTTGTAAGATTGCGTTGAATCTAAATAAATGTCGTTTTTATATTTACATACATACATTACCACCTTCACGCCACCAACAGAGTGTCAGTGTTTTATATATTGACACACTTCCTTCGCCTCTTTCACGTCCATGCGCCTTCTCATGCAACTTCGATGATTTTCAAAGTTTTTTTTTTACAGGATATCATTCATTATATCTAAACATACTTTTTTTGTATTTTTCTCACACGCCTTTCTGTTTTGTTTGTCTTTTTTTGTTTCTATTTGTCATATCTGTTTTGTTTGTCTTTTATAATTCATTCGTTCTACATCCCAAAGCATCTTAGCGTGCTCTTGTTCATCTTACTTAATACATAAGCATTAAGTTCGCATCATTTCCTTATCACTTAATTCTATATTCTATCATACATTCTCACCTTATATATATATATATATATATATATATATATATATATATATATATATATATATATATATATATATATATATATATATATATATATATATATATATATATATATATATATATATATATTCTTCTTAATGCACGCCATAAGTTCACATTCATCCCTTATCACTTCATTCCGAATTCTGTCATACATTGTTCCTCCGGGTATTCTTCTCAATGCAAGCATTTATTCGGCTCCCATCAGTATTTTTTAACATTCAAATAACATTTATCTCCCACACTTCAAAGTTGGCACCAAAATACTGTTGTAGACTATCATCATAGCAAATTTTGATACTCTCAGATTGGACTGTATATATTTTGATTTCTCATTGACTTAGTTTCCGATCCCTACACGCCATCCGATATCTCTCTTAACTCTTCAATTATCTGGGAAACGTTCTACCCAAATACCAGAATTTATCAACTTTCTCTAGCCTTTCATTATTCTCCCATACATCGCATTTACGTTTCCGTTCACACTTTCCATCACCAATACTTTGGATTTTGCAACATTAATTCTCAGGTCTTTCTTTTCGCATCTCTCATACAATTAATTTACCAACTATGCACTTCATCTTCATTCCCCGCTATCTGTATACTGTAATCCACATACGTTCACATTCAACATTTGTATGCCAATCGACCTCTGCATTTCTTTCAAGCATAAATTTTTATAAATGTTGAACAACCAGAGTGGTTTAACGCATTTTTTTACCCCTTTTCAATTAAACAATTTAGTCAAAGTACTATTCCCTCTAGTGCATGCTCTACTTTCAACGTATATTGACGCAATACCACGTATTAATTTACATTCAACAACATACTCGTTTAATATTTTTTTATAGTTAATCCTTTATTCCTCTATTTTCAATGGAAAATCAAAGTATTCCTTACTTAAAAATTAAGAACTTTTTCCTCTATACCATACTTTTATCACCTTATATAACCACGAGTTTCATAATTTATGCATTACAGCCTCCGTGACATTATTGGTAAGACAACTAACTGTCTTTCGTTCCGGAAATCATAGCTACGAATGTTGATTTATTTTTAAAAAGAGTTCCAATTTGATTTTTATTTAAGACTTGCTTAACAGATTTCAAATTGGTTGGAAAATATTACTAAATGGCAGTTAACCCGTAACGTTATATAGTTAACAATAAAAGTGTTATACAAAATGTATTTGGTTCTTTGCTGTATTTTTATAAATACATATGATACAAAAGTATTTTTGATGACAATGGAGGTTTTCACAAGAAAAGTTGTGAAAAACATTAAAAATATAGTTAATACAACTACGATGAATGGACATGTGATATGATTGAGAAATAAAAGATTATTTAGAAAACATATATTGATTGAGCATGAGACAAAAATGATGCACGTACACAGGAAGGTGTTGAGATTTATCTTCTCTATCTACCCCAAATACATGATGTGATTATATATGTATATGTACATATTTATGAAATGAAAAAAATAACAAAAATTATAATGAAATATTATTATAGATTTTTAGTGCCCACCTTCATGTGTGTTAGTGAAAATTGGACGTTTGTAGAAAGGGGATAAAATTAAGATTAATGTTGGTAGAATGAGGATTAAAGTATGATTAAAATCATCAAACGTTGTATAAAATTAATACATGGACGAAACAGATGTTTTTAGTAAAATAAAAATAGCACAAAGATAGTTTGGACATGTAGAAAGAATGAATGACTAAGTGGAAATATAAGTCAGAAGTATAAGGTGTATGTTATGTGGAAAAGTAGACCTAATAAAATATGACTAGGTAAAGTGTACCAGATTTTAATCAAAGCTAAAGTGAAAAGTATGAATACAAAAAAATTGTGCCTGACAAAATGTATGCATGTGTAAGAGGTGAAGTTGTGTGTTTAAATGTAAACGTATGGAGATTTATTTTCTTTCTCCATCCTGCAACAGACAGACCGTGATGATGTACCATATGTTATATGTGTGTATGTATGTAAAAAAAAATCTTCAGTGAAAGATAAAAAATATTCTCAGTTTATTCCCAAGATGGATACATAGCATATGATGCAATTTATCTAAACCTAACAACCCTCCATTGCATTACATTTGGATGAAGCCAAACGTTTTGAAGCAATTTCATTTCCAGTCGATTGTTATTCAGAATAACACAATTTGAAAACAACGACAAAAGTGATCCTTTGGGGAAAATATGTTTAAATATTTATGAAATCGCTGTCTGCGCTTAAAATTGTGGACTTGGAACAGGTGAAACAGAAATGAAATAACCTGTAGTGTGCTCAAAAGCATTTTCGAAATGAAACGAGAAATTCTGTCATTAGGTTTTACCAATGGAAGAAAATTGGCAAATGAATAACTATAATCGCTTTAATAAATATATAACTTGATGTTTTGATAATTTTTAAGTCAAAATAATGTGTAGATATTCAAACTCATTATTTTTCAATGTTTCAACATTGAAGATACTTACACAATACTTTAAAAAGTCGAATAAATGCTCATGAAATATGTGAGAAGAAAATGTGTGAAAAAAATATACGACAAAATACAAAATGAAGTGATAAGATATGCGAAATTAAATCTGATTCATTTAGTAATCAAACGAAGAGCACTTTGATATGATTTGGGCATGTCAAACGAGTGATCATGAAAGACCATAGATCACAATAATAAGTCCTTAATAGTATTTAAGTACTAAATTTAATGTATGAGAATGGATGTGGAAAAATTATGAAAAAAGCAGGATAAATGTTGTATGAGTGCGTGCATCAAGAAGAAAATCGATGAGAATGTTTGATAGAATGTGGAATTAAGTGTTTATGAATTAATGCGAACTTAAGATTGATGTGTTGAGAAAGATGAAAAAGAACACTCTGAGATGGGGAGGGCAAATGGAAACAATGAATCAATGAAGATAAAAAAAAAAACAAAATAAATATTGCAGTAAGTTAAAGGAGTGATAAAGGAAGATCAAGGAAAGTATGATTAAATCAAGTGATCGTAATTTGTTTTATCAAACACTTTTTATTCCATTTTTTGTAACAGTTTAACCCTACCGGTTTCAAGGCTTTCATATGTGGCGGTCGCCCACTCGGAACACTGGGCGTTTCTTATATACGGTCAATGACCGATGAAATGACCTTCGCATTCCTCGATAAATCTAAATAAACAAGTCCGAAGTTCACACGCCGGCCATTCAACCCATAGCCAAGCGGACCGCATTCCATACTAGAGAGACAACGCACCACGCTTGTCTCACCAGTTCCGTATTTTAATGATACCTACATACAACAATTAATCGTTTTGCATTCGCAGAAACGAGACGTAGGCATATCGCGAGCGCATTCCCGCGTACATTCTAAAAAAATATAAATACCTACGTTACTAATAAAATTGCACTCTCTTTCCGCATTGCGATCTAACGTGTTTTATTATTTATCAATGAATCATCCTCATCATATCTTCCCTTTAGGACTAGCTCCTAAACATCTCATCATCAGGGGACCACAAACAAGCTTTGAAACCGGTAGGGTTATACCGTTACAAAAAGTAGAATACACGGTATTTTATAAAATAAATTAAAATGTATTTAAACCTCCACAATGTTAATGCCTTCACTATAAATAATATAAATCAAGTGAATTATGTTTTGAAAGAATGAGAGGGAGAAAGTTGGAGAAATCGTTGGAGTTGTATGAGATGATGTATGGTATGAATGTAAAAAAGGCAAAATATGTGTGTCGTAATAGGAAAGTCTGTAGCTCTCTCTTCTCTGCTTACTGTAATAAGGAAACGGTATGATGGAATGTATATATGTATCCTCACATTTGCTTCTCAGTATTTATGTTTTTCGTCTCTCTTTTTTGCCATAAATGTTAGTTTGTCAGTTTTTTCCTTGTGTATTTTTTACTCCATACGTAAAGACAACCTCAAATGACCTAATAGTTATGTTAAGATTTTCTTCTTCCTATCCGCAATTTACGTGTTTTATTCCCACCCAATTTACTTTAAAAGGAGTTTAATTCTGGTTTTTATTTCAGGCGTATTTGACGTCTCTCTGATTGGTTGAAAGAGAAAATTATATGGTAACAAGCTCGCCAGTATATGATTAAGCGTAAATTATGAAACAATACTAATATTCAATGATTATTTATATCTGGTAAAAAAATGCAATTGACATTCAAAATCGACGTCAAGAAATCTGTGTATTCATCATTTCCTCAAAATTGCATCTCACGTTAATTATAATGTTCACTTAAGAAATGGCAAGCGATGGGGTTTTTCATATTTGAGCAATCTAAAAGAATTATATAAAGAAGATTTAAAAATAAAATTATGGGGAAGATAGAGAGAGCAAATCTCTACTTTGTTCCATCCTGGCATACACCTTTTACTTCAACTGCTTCAATCCATAGTGTCATACATACTGTGCTATTATGAAAAGATTTTTTCTCAACCTCTTTCATAATTTTTATTTGGTCGAGCTACGTTCTTCTTTGTCTTTCCTAACTAACCGTAATTTCGACATTATGAGTATTATCTACAGATTATTGTAAAGGGCCTTTAAAATTGAGCGGATTTTTTAAATTCTTAAATAAAACACAGACGGAGACACGAACTTGCCTGGGTCTCGTGACATTTGAGAATTGCGATGTATGACATTTATAAAAATGGAGTCGTATACAATACAACAACGCGTTCAAATTGTTGAATTATTTTATATATTGTAATCTCCGGAAACGGTGATGTTAATTGGCCACCAAGATCATGTGATCTGACGCTGTTGAACTATTTTCTCCGGGGTTACGTAAAAAGTCAGATCTAAAAGAATGACCCCCAATCAATTCCCGAGCTAAAGAACAAAATTATTTGCATTATTGGTGAGTTAGAATCGTAATTATGCCAAAACGTCATCGAAAATTTTGACAAAAGAGTGGACATCTGTGGAGCTGCAAGAGGTAGATATTTGGCGAATATGGTTTATCATGTTTTGTGTATACATTATACTTCAATGACCAATAAAAAGTTTTTTAAAATCAAAGCGAATTGTGTGTTTTATTCAAGAATTCAAAAAAATTGAATGAAGAAAACCGCTCAATTTGAAAGACCCTGTCACACCTCTTTCCTATTTTAAAACAATATTAGGTTGTACACATTTCAATATTTAAATTAATTATAAAACATTACCATCATATGAGGTATGACACTCCCGTTCAGCTCGCCGGTTTCTTAAAGAGGCAAGAACTCTTTAGATCTCTGGGGTTTGTTGGGTTCCTTTGACTCTGAATAACTCTCTCTCAACTCTCGCAGGGACAGGCGACACAATTAAACAAGTATAATTTGGAATGAAACAGTTTATTATATTGTAAAAAAAAAAAAAAGAAAAAAAATATATAAAAAAACTTGACGAATGTCAAGAAAAAAAGTTTAAAATTGGCAAGAAAAAAATGTGTTGTATTTAACAAGGGAGATTTCAATAACAATTTGAAATTACTTTACTCGGTGGGTTTTTAGCGTGGCGACGAAATCCAGCATTGAAATTAAAGGAATAATATTCACCCGTAATTAAAGATGGCGTCCTGGGCTTCTGCGATACTCGAAGAAAAACTAGTCAGGCTGTCCTCGGTAGAAACACTATTTCTGGACAGACGTCCTAACCGTATCTTATCTGAAGGCACAAGGAAGCTCCTCGTGGAAGTTCGGGCCTTTTATAGGCACTTGCGAGAAAGAGAGGCTACACGTACTCATTCTCACTTAAAATAATAGTTTCGATAGTAACGTCATAGATATGATACTTTACTTTTAAAAGACAATTGAGATCGGTGTCTCTTACAATTCATCAAAAGGGTATATCGTCTAGACAGAATTTATTGCTTCCTTGAGCACTGGATTTTTATGACCCTGTTTTTGTCTTCTCAGTCGTTTACCGATGGTCTTACAATTTCCATCTTTACAAAACAGAATTGAATTTATTTTAAACCCTTTTCCTAAACAAACAATGACCATGGAATTCTTTACAATCCGAATGTAGTTTTACAACCCGAGCCGACCACCTGAGTTGGCGGTGCACTATTTCATTTGTATCACTAAAACAAAATTTAATTTATTATAGGCCCCTTTTCCTAAACAAACAATAACCATGGGATTCTTTACAATACAGGATATAATCTTGTACTCCAAAGCGGTGAGCACTTAATATAACCTTTTTTTTTATTGACTTAATCTTAGCGACAGTATTAGAAATATACTAAATTATTTTGTTTCGAGAAACATGTTTCAGGAGCATGAAATGTTCCGAATTTCGTATTGGGGATGTGAACTATGTAATTTATCAAATACAGTCCTGACAACCCTTTATGACGTGTAGATTGTGCTTTTAAATATATCAAAATTCATTTTTTCTGCATGGGTTATAGTGTTCATTTATTTCTTAAATGCACTACATCTTCTTTTCATCCGCATTATTTCCTTATGTCACATTTTCTTAAGCTGAAAAACATTTTTTTTCTTATTGTACGTAACCCTTTCATTTCTATCGCATTTATCTATATTTCGTAAATTTGTTGTATCCGTGATTCCATTTTGACCAGCCAGCCTTACTTCTGGTTAAATGCTCAGGTCATAAATTAACCAAAATGTACTCGTTTGCTTGCTGCTTTTCTTTAATTTAAAAAAGTAGTAAAGTAAATTCATTTCTTCGAATAGAAATTTCTATTTTGCTTTTTCTCGCATCAAATAAAAGAAAGGTTGTACGTAAGATATATTTATTCATCTCCATTGTATTGATAACTTCTCCTCAAAGTTATAAAAATGAAGAAGTCGGATACCGTCGTTCAGAGAAGACTTAGGGGAAGTAAAACGGAAGTCTTTATTTTTAATTATCGGAAGTGAGCAACAGTGGATGAAAGCCTTAAATAAGCGCGAAAATATCGACAATTTTCAACAGGTAGTTTAAACTGATTTGATGTGTCGAGACGTTCGACATTTCAATAGATAGTCGGTAGTAACTTTGAATTAAAAATAATAAGTTTATTCCAATCAATATTCATAAAAAATACTGATTCAGAATGGTACAATGCAAAATAAGTTGTATTTTAATAATAAACAATGTAACAAATACACATGAACAACCTCCGTGACCTAGTTGATAAGATACCTGTCTTCCGACTCGGAGGATACGGGGTCGATTCACTTTAAACCAAGGCTAAAAAAACGATTGCAGTCTGGTTTTCATTTAAGGCATTTTAACGACTTTTTCATTGGTTGAAAGAGATTCCCGTATGTTTATAAGCCCGCCAGGTTAATGTTTACCACCATAAATCTAATATATTACAGTTAATGCATCCGTTAGTAACAAATTTTATCCACAATCCTAAAATTAGGTTACCAATCAATCGGAAATGTATAGAAATCCGTGGCTTGCGTGGTTGCGTCTTCGATTCACATAAAAACCCATTTCTTTGGGTTCTCAGACTGGTGTCTACTCCAAGGCTCGTTTAATATATTTTTGGTCGAAAGAGAATATCACAAGAATGTATTTTTAATGCAATTTAGTTTGACCTAAGAGTTTTATCACAGGTTTCACAGTGGGCTAAGCATTCGAGAAAAAATATTTCAAAAAATTTACTCTGTGGTCTTGACCTCAAATCTAAAGGTTTGCTGTTCGATTCCCAATATTAACTTGAAATAATAAAAAAAATGTCTACTCCATTTCATCAAAGGTCTTTCAAATCTACATTGTAAAATATGTGGCATTTGGTGATAAGCCCGCCAGGTTACACTACACGTGTATACCAAAAAAAAGTATTATATAATACGACACAATATACGAGTATTTAAACCAAATTTATAATATTGTGATCAATAAACCAAATGGTGCAAAAAGCAGAAATATACCATCGCGTCATTTTCTTATAGGGGGCAAGCACAATGCTAGATTTTGTTATATCGATACATATTATTATTTGGCCTCTTACACACCCATAACCCAAAAATAAGCTCCTCCTCTATAAAACCCTTATTCGTCCTATCTTGACCTATGCTGCACCCGTTTGGGGTAGTGTGAGCAATACGGATCACCTGAAACTCCAGAGAGTGCAGAACAAGGCATTCAAGATATCTTTTAACACCCATCCCAGAACAAATCTTACCCGACTTCACGCTGAACAGCGAGAAGAAACCCTACAACACCACATCCTCGCTTGGACCGTGAAGTTCTATAAAAGCCAACAAAATCACAGAAATCCCTTAGTCGCTGCCCTGGGGGCTTACTAGAGTAAATCCGACCTACCCTTCCGTTATAAGCACAAGCTCCCGAAGCATTATCTGTTGCCTGACTAGTCCACCTACAGTATTAGCTGGGACGACCAAGGTCTGAGTGAATGTGATGGAATACAAGTAGCCTGAACGAGTGGACTTGTTTTTGCTGAATAATTAGTGTAAGAATTGTTATCTAGTTATAAGTAGTATGTAGGTGTTAATTATTTCTAAGATCTCATATATTAGGATTGAATAAATAAAATAAAATGATATGTAGGAAAATAAGTTTAAATAAGTTCATAAATTATAACATATAATTAAGATTAGATAAGTAATAAATTTGTATATAGGTATAGCCTTGACAAATGTTTGTATAGTAATTTACTTGTTTAATACAAAAAAAACACCCATAAACCTTCTCATCCAGCTCCTAGGGTTTTTTTAACTTATAACATTTCCTTCTATCAAAATATCATTCACCTAAATCCTACTTTACTTTCCTTGGTCATCCTCTGCTACGCTTTCCACTCAATTTTTTTTGTATATTTATTTTGTAAGTTTCTTTTCATTCATTCGTTTCACGTCCCCAAACCATCTCAAAGCGCTTTTCTTCATCGTATTTAACACATCAGCTTTGAGTTCGCATTTATACATTTCGTTTATTATTCGGTCACACATTGTTACCCCATGTATTCTTCATTTTTTTAATAAATGTTGTCACCCCATGTGTTTTTTTAATTTTACAACTAATGTTCTTTATAACGAATTTTATCATCCTATTTATTTTTCTATTTTTAACGAATTTTCTTTAACCCTTCCTTCCATGTGATGTGTAACTAGTACACATTGTTTCTAAAAACTTTAATATATCTATAAATATAATAAACACTGGGTTCAGATTTTAGGTATTCCTCCGTAATACATTTACGCATTGAATGAAAAAAATAATATTTATAATAATAATTGGCACTTATCGGCCACATCAGAGATATTTTGTGAAAATTGGGAATAAATTCACCAATACAATCAAACGTGTGCTAGTGTGTGACGTAGATATATTCATTCTAAAAAACCGCTATGGTGAGGAAGCGACTCTATTCACGTCTCACTCTCACTCTACTTCGGTATATGGGAATGCAAGAAATAGAATCTCAGTTCGCTCGCTTCTCTCGCTTCAGTAGCTCTCGGGCATCCATTTGAAGTGGTCTCTTCGCCCGTTTTGTGAACGTCGGCTGATGTTTTTTTTTCATATTTTAGCAATTAAATTTCAATTATGATCACTTTTGACTTCAAATTTAATTAATTTAAGCGATTGGCTATGAATATTCTTATTTTTGTATTGATGTGTATTGAATTCACAGCACCGGAGCGCGCGGATGAAGTGAAAGGTTAAACAAATTTCACCCTATTTATTTTTTTATTTTTCTAACGAATGTGTTTTGTAACGAGTGTGTTTTTATTCAATGTTTCATTAACGATGGTGCTACCTCATTTATTCTCTTATTTTTTCACAAATGTACGAGTAGTTTTAACGAATGTTGTCACCCCATGTTATATTCAATTTTCCTATTCTTTTTAACGAATCTTTTTATTAAATCTCATTTTGTTTGACCCTTAAGTAATGTGGATATATTTCATTTATTATTTTTGGTGCTTTTGAGTGGAATCATGCACCTAATTGGGCTTTACATGACCAAAATAAGCTTGTTAACAAAGCTGTTCTTTAGACATTGTTTATCTAGCTTATAAGAGAGTATTTTCTTGTTTTACTATACTGTTATGATTTTTGATGTTATTTCTTTTTTTGAATCTAAAAAATCTATTTAACTCTTTCGTGCTCAAATTTTATTTTTCTTTAGATAAAATTTTTTTATTCGCATTTATTAGTCATTTATATTTATAAAGAAATATGGAAAAAAATATTTTAAAAAAATCGATCGGAACTTATAAAAAAACTAATGGGATCTATACTTGCCACTGATACTTGGTAGAATAATCAGTGTGCGTAAGAAAGAAAAACTTTTTTTTTTAAGAATATAATTTATTTTAAGTAAAAAAACATTAAAATGAACATTATATTTGATCCTCTTTTACATTCATCGATATATCCGGTTGCGAAATTGTCACGTTATCAAGTGCATCCAATTCCTCTTGTGCACCATCGTCAATTTCTATGTCTGACATTTCTTCAGCATCGGGAAGTGAAAATAAAAACTCCATCGCTTTTTCTATGTGGTTAGGGTTATTCAAATTCCATTTATTAGCCATCTACAAGAAAAAACATTCATCACATATTTTGAAACATAACCTTTATTTAGCTTCGTGGGCAGGCCGCATCCCACTTATGAAATATGACTTACCTTGAAATCGAGATCATATCACCAGCTATGTATATATCATACAGTGAAAAAAATGTCTATAGAACTCAAATCAATCGTCAAAATCCTTATTTACTTGAAAACTTTCAAGTTTTGTCACAAAATCAACGTATCTGACGCACGACACTCCAAACAAAACAACACGTGTTATTTGGAATTCAACTGCCAGTTACGAGATCAACCGATAAAGTAGGTAAATATTTTATCGTAATACCCAATAATGACGCTAGATGGTAGGAGTTAATAAACTTGAGAAACTTAATTCCTACTGATCTTTTTAGAGCAATTTCGAAAGTAGGAAACCGTATTCCCACAAGCCAGCCACGAAAGGGTTAATGCTATTTTTTTGTTGTTGAACATAAAAATGTTAGTTATCATTACTTATACCGAGAATTATTAATGTTAGATATAAGGTTATATAAAAAATAATAATTCTCAACAAAAATTTAAGATTTTAGAATTCATGGGTATCTTTGAAGCTGTACATAATACTTTTTTTTAATTTTTAATTCAGATTTAGCTAATAAAGTGTATTTCTCGTTATTGTTTCTTGTTTATTTTGATATTGCAAGTCATTTTATTATTACGTACTAAAAGATAACAAATTGATGATCTTTATTCACGATTAATATTTATTTCCTTGAATAATATTTCAATTGGATCGACCTTTGTCTGCTTCCAAGTAAAATATATATGGGTGGTGTGTGCAGCTTTAGGGAACACTTGAACATAATCCTTTTTGACATGTCGAGTAAAAATAAATTAGTATATATAAACAACACCCTCCACCTAAAGAATGATATGTTGTTACTATCACATATGGTAAGGTACTCGTAAATACAGATTTCTTTGCAGTTTACCTCAGGAAGATATTAGCAAAAACGTAGTTTACTAGGAACACTAAAAATAAAAAGCCACAAACCCAGATCCATATGAATTGTGTGTCTAAATTTAGTTTCTTGTACTGACGTTATTTCTTGTCCCGCATAAATAAATTTTCTTTTCTAAAGTTTCTTACTGTTTTCGAACCAAATATGTTTTTTTAAATATATGCAGATGCAGGAAAATTCCTTATCTAATTGTTGCAGCCAATTACTTCCTATACAGACATCACTTTTTTATTTGGAATATTTTGTATATTTCCATGAAAGTGAGTTCGAGATCCCTTGAGGAGAGTTACTTGTCAAGGCGGAATATAAATTGTCCTGTCATTATAATTATTAAACTGCAGATTTACTGTTGGAAATGATGAGTCTTGCAACCTTATCATATAAAACAAAAACGTTCGAGCTCATAACATTATTTAAGAGTGTCACTTGATATTTAAATAGTCCGGATCTATTCTGTTTGTCATGGTACACGTTCCGAGTAGGCCGGCCTACCTGACAAAATGTTTAGTTTCATAGTGAATGCAACAAAGTATTTGTTAAATTCTTGCATAACAAATTTCATTCTCTTTTTAATTTTATTGTTTATCCATACACGACGTTCAATATACCTCGTAATTCTTCAATAATTAGAGAAAATACTACCCGAATACCAGAATTTGTCGAATTGCTCCAAACGTTGAGAGCTCACCCATATATCGCGTTTATATATACTACATCAAGGAAATACATGTCAATTTAAAGTTAATTCAAAGGTAATTTATTAAATTAACATGCTTGTGAAAATAAGATAAGATATGGTCACTCTACGTAATAATCATTGGAATGGTACTTAAATTGAAAAATGATTGTTATTTTAAATTTGCAATTCAAACTATGTACACGTAAATTATATTTTGTTTCTTGAATCTTAAAAATGTCGAATATTTAACTTTGTGGCGTTATACTCGTATTTATAAATTTTTCATAAAATAAATATAACACTTATTTATTGCTTATTTGTATTCACTGTTTTTTTATGATTAATATTAATCACATGGTACCCTTCGACACACTCGACTTGATAAAATATATGTTTAAAAGAGCGTGGTTGGGAGTCATATTTGTCTTTGAGCGGACACGAAATTCACTGTTTGTACACTGTAATCGTAATTGTTAGAAATTTTACAACATTAGTACATTTCTATCACTTTTGAGTATAGCAACCAGATGAAATATATATTTTTTTCTTTTTGGAATACAATTGGAAATTTAATATAAAACTCCCAATTGGAAGTCAAGCGTCTTACCAACTACAAAATATATTTTATTCCCTTATTTGTGTTTAAACAGCCATTGTTTGAAAAAAAAAAACGTTGATTCTGACTATTATTATTACTGGCAGAAGTTAATTGTTTCGTTAAATTTGAGAAAAAATAAAAAAAATATATGAAATAAAAATAATTCAAAAGTTGCCTTCATAAATCAAACTAAAAATAATGTTGATATGAAAGAAGTCATTACAATCAACCAATTTAATGCTTATAATCAAGTTTAGAAACTTTTGCAAAAGTTTTAGACACTTCAAACAAAAAAAAAACATGCTCAAATTATTACAGACTAAGATCAAATCAATTTGTTTTTCAACACTATAATTCAGGCCTTCTTAAACTATGGGTCGCGACCCAAAATGGGGTCGCGTAGCAAAATTCTGGGGTCGCGAGAGATTTTAATGTCAAATATTTAAATTTTTAAATTTAAAAAGTATAGATTTTTGTATGTTTCTAAACGAATTCTAAAACTAAATATTTTCATATGTATATGTATATTGTTACCTAATAAATAAATCATCAAAAAATATTTATTTATCTTTCTTTTATATTTATATGGGGTCGCCAGGAAACTCGCAATCGTAAATGGGGTCGCCAGGAAACTCGCAATCATAAATGGGGTCGTGAATGAAAAAAGTTTAAGAAGCCCTGCTATAATTGATAACCCCGATGACTTAGTTAATAAGGATTCCAGGTTTTTCAAAAGGATTCCAGTTTTGCGTTTTTAACATCTTTCTTGTTGATTGAAAAATATTGTCACTTGGAAATTAGTCTGCAAGGTTGAACTGTACACAAGGAAAGTGTGAAACAAAATAACATACACTTATTTATGTAATATATTAGTTTATTTCTAAATTGTCAATAAATACCATTAAAATCCGATTCAAAGTTTAAAAAAATATATATTTAAGGTCGATTTACACACATCAGTGAAGGTGACCGGTACGTGCCATGACAGTGCCGGACAGTGCCATGATGGTCCTATGATTCCACCGGCCGTGATCTTAACAGTGATTTCTGTACATTCAGTTAGAGCGTGATGTCTGTATTAAATTCAAAAAATAATTCTCGTGATCCAATTATTATTTGTTTTTTTTAAATATAGTAGAGGCGGTATCGATTGGGCAAAGCGTTTCATCTTTTCAAGATTTACAGACACACTACAGGTGACTCTGACATGTCTTGTGAGTATGCTTTGTTGTTACTTAACGAATCGGAATAATAACAAAAGTTTTTTTTTTATATTGATATATTTTTTTAAATACTTACAAAAGTATCGAAACCTTAAGATAATCACTCGGATCAAGACTTGACTCGGAATAATAACTAAAGTAGTTTTTTTAGTAATAATAGTAATAATAAAAGTAGTTTTTTTTTTAAATGACATATTTTTTTTAAATACTTACAAAAGTATCAAAACCTTAAGATAATCACTCGGATCAAGACTTGACTCGGAATAATAACAAAAGTAGTTTTTTTAGTAATAATAGTAATAATAAAAGTAGTTTTTTTTAAATGACATATTTTTTTTAAATACTTACAAAAGTATCAAAACCTTAAGATAATCACTCGGATCAAGACTTGACTCGGAATAATAACAAAAGTAGTTTTTTTAGTAATAATAGTAATAATAAAAGTAGTTTTTTTTAAATGACATATTTTTTTTAAATACTTACAAAAGTATCAAAACCTTAAGATAATCACTCGGATCAAGACTTGACTCGGAATAATAACTAAAGTAGTTTTTTTAGTAATAATAGTAATAATAAAAGTAGTTTTTTTTTTAAATGACATATTTTTTTTAAATACTTACAAAAGTATCAAAACCTTAAGATAATCACTCGGATCAAGACTTGACTCGGAATAATAACAAAAGTAGTTTTTTAGTAATAATAGTAATAATAAAAGTAGTTTTTTTTAAATGACATATTTTTTTTAAATACTTACAAAAGTATCAAAACCTTAAGATAATCACTCGGATCAAGACTTGACTCGGAATAATAACAAAAGTAGTTTTTTTTAGTAATAATAGTAATAATAAAAGTTGTTTTTTTTTATAATGATATATTTTTTTATGTTTCGTTCATGTTTCTGATAAAACAATATAAATAAAACAAATAAAACAAAATGAAAACTTAAAAAACCACTAAAAAAAGTAAATCAAAATCACGGCCGTAATACCAAAAATATCGTCCGAAAGTAATTTGATGTTTCACTGTTTGCACGTTCGCGCGCCGACGAGACTTCAAATCCATAGAGCACTGGTCCCTAAAGTGGGGTACGCATACTCCGAGCCTCTCTTGAGGTTTCTTACTTAATAGCGAAAGATAAAAAGCCACACACAATTGGCGAAACACTTCTTCTTCCTGCAGCAATAAAAAGGGTGGAAATAATTCACGGAGAGGAATATGCTCAGAAACTAAAATCTATTCCCTTGTCGGCAAATACCGTTGCCAGGCGAATCGACATTATTGCCGATAATTTAAAAAAACAATGACAATAATTAATTTTCGGCAATGACAATAATTAAAACTAAAAACAGAAATAAATTAGAATTAGAACCAGATCTTGGAATAGCATTAACACAGGGCATCAAGACAGATTTTACCGAAATTAGTCAACAAATTCAATCACGCTGTTCCCATTAAATTATAATTTTAAATTTCTCTTGTAATTTATCAATTGCATGTACATATATTGTTTCATCATCGAGTGTGTTTCATTATCGCGTGTGTGTGTATGGGTGTATGTATGTATAATTTGGGGGTACAATTTATGATTAATTTCGTCATAAAAGGGTATGCGGTCAAAAAAGTTTGGAGATCACAGCCATAGAGTAATATTTTTGACCATGTCGGTTTTAATCATGGGCTGGTCACGATATTGTCACGTCATTAATGCGTGTAAATAGACCTTGACGGCGACAGCATTGCTTGCACTGTCGCGGTCACGCACCGGACAAGTGTGAACAAGACCCTTCAAATCCATAGAAGAATATTTTTGACCATGTCGGTTTCATCCCGGGCCGGTCACGGTACCGTCATTCACTGATGTGTGTAAATCGACCTTTAAGCGGCCGTGCGTGCGGTCACTGAACCCACTGAGGCGACCCTTGGCCGCTCGGTCATTGAACTCGCACTATAGGGAATGCGAGACGGCACCGGGCGAAGGTCGCCCGCTCGGCCATTGAACTCACTAGTAGCGGAGAACGAGACAGCGACATATCTCCTGCGCCTTCCTACAAATCATATGAATACCCGACTTGTTAATATATTGTGCGGCGGAGACGAGATGGCGACATATCTCTTGCGCCGTCTCACGCACATTCCAAATATTATAAATACCGACGTTTAACAATAAAATTTCTATTTGCATATTCCGATTTCAAACGAGTTTTATTAAACCAACGATCATCCTCATCGTCTCTCCATTAATGAACAACCGTTCCTAAAATATTATTGATTAGAATTATATGAATTTGTGTGCATCAAATTAATGGTTGAAGTAAAATAGGCACTAAGTACCAAAAAAAACTACGTATGCAGTTTCGTTCTTTATGTCATTCAGAATGAAACTGCATACTTTGTTTTTTTTTTTGGTACTTAGTGCCTATTTTACTTCAACCATTCAAATAGCGTAAAGGAAAATTAAATAATTTGATGTTCGGCAAAATACGGATATATTATAAAATAATGATCAAAATTATTGATTCCATATTTTAATAAAATTATTCCTAACAGATAGGACATTAAAACCCTCGAATAGGACATTAGAAAAATCTGCTAATTTGAGTCTACGTAAGTATTCTAGTACCAGGTGTAATATGTTATACAGAAGTGAAACGTGGACATGAAAAAAATACTAAAAAGAGACGAATAAATGCTATAGAAATGTGTACTGAGAAGAATATATGGTGTGATAATGTGTGACAGAATACGGAATGAAGTTATTAGGGATGAATGGTATGATAATATGTGACAGAATACGGAATGATGTGATAAGGGATGAATGTGAACTAAATGTTGATGTATTATGATGTAGAAGACCAAATCGAAATGGTTTGGGCATGTACAACAAATAAATGAAGAAATACTAACTAAACAAATAAACAGTGCTTATTTGAGTGGAAAGTTTGGTAGAAGATTAATGTAAATATTGTTAGATGGAGGGACTAATATTTTGAAGTTTTATAATAAGGTCTAGGAATGTGTAAGAGGGGACAAATGTGTGTCGCGATATAAAAATTTTATGCTGTCTCCTCTCTGCCTACCCCGGTTGGGAAACGGTGTGATAATAAGTATGTATGTACTCCAAATATGTTATCGTACTTTGTTTAATATTCAATCTTCGCTTAGAGGGGTTTAATTTAAAATTATTAAATATTTATTTGTGGAGTAACATGATTTATTTTATTCAGGTGTACTTCATATGAAATAATGAAGCAGAATTAATATAATTTAAATTAAGGACTGTGAATTAAATCATATTAAAACTCGATTAAACAATACAATACAAAAAGAGGATATGGCGGAAAACCTTTGTTAAATGAGAGTAAGCTGGATGTGGCAGAAGCAAAATACATGTACAGTACCCGAAGGTAAATAATACACATCGGGATTAAGAAAGAGACTGTCAGTCATAATCGGCTAACTTTGGCTTTATAGAGCGTCGTCATTGTCATTCATACACGTGTTCTAGAGTGTGGTCGTGCGACATACACGACGCTCTATAAAGCTAAAGTTAACTGATTATGGCCGACAGTATCTTTCTTAAGCCCGATGTGTATTACTTACCGCCGGGTACTGTACCAGGAAAGAATCGAGATCTGTTTTCTCTGCACACCTTAAAAGGGACTTAGCATGATGGTGATGATAATAATGAATCATGTTACACTTTCACTTTATACGACTCCACCTGGACAAACAAGACTTTTGTCATGTAACGATTTCGTCTAATATACTAGAACATTTTTTTTGGAAGAAAAACAGTCTAAGGAATAAAATCCTAGATTGGAAGGCAAACGTTGAACTAATTACACCACAGAGGTTATAATTGCTTGTATATTCAGGATAAAAATGATTTTTTTCCGAAAATGGGTGATATGAATTATTGCAGGACAAATAACGTTTTGATTGATTTTTTCAAACATGTACATGAATAATCATCTAGCCTAATGATTCGTACACTCGCACCGCACCGTACCGCACATCACGGCCAGGGGCATAACTCAAATATACGTCGAACATAACGCAAACGAGCCTGCCTTGAAATTAATTAATCAATTACGACCCGAATGAGTAATTAATATCTTGGCAGGCTGAATCTGAATCTGAGTTTCTTCATTTCTGGGCCGCCCTGAAAAAAACATCCAAAGGGTTCGTTAAATCGTAGGGGGCAGAAAAATAGAACCTTACATACCATATATTCTCATTTTAAAAATGTTGGTTTTCTGGGTGCTGTTTCGTTTTTTTGTGTATTGTTTTTTAGTCACAATACATTACCGCTTCCCTTAGTGTTAGAAATATGTGTGGTGTGTGCAACTTTAGGAAGTACTTGAAGACAACCTTTTTTGGGAGGTGTCATCAAAATTTATGATAGTATATAAGTATATAAACACTTTACACGTTACTGTCATATAGGTTATGAAAAGATCTACAATAGTTTATTTTTAGTTTATCTTCCCCTTGGTAAGGTGTTCACGGTTTTCTTACAAACTATGTTTTTTTCTGAACAAATGTCGATACGGAGAAGTACCTCATCTAATGGCCACTGACACTCCCTTCCTATCCTTACTTCTTCTTCCGAGTGTCATGTCAGGTCCCGCCAACGTTGAATATCACTTGAGAATAGACATCTTTGTCCCCGGCAGCTCGAAAAAGATCTCCAACGCCCCTTATGCCAGTCCAATCACGTATATTGCGAAGCCTGGAGACTTTCCTCCTGCCAGCACCTCTTCGGCCTTTTATTTTGCCTTGGATGATCAGATACAGTCATTTGTACTTTTCTCCTCTAAGTACATGACCCAAGTAGGACATCTTTCGGATTTTAATATTAGTCAGCAACTCTCTATCAACTTTGGCTCTTTGAAGAACCCTTGTGTTGCTAACCATATCCCTCCAGTGTATCCGTAGCATTCTCCGGTGCATCCACATTATCCATATTATCCTATCCTTACACTTAACTTACATATATGTTTGTTTTGTAATAATTTTAATCAGTCAATAATAGTGGGTTCCAGTCCCGAGTTCCAGTGCCTTTGAGGGGATTTTTCTTCTATCTGACAAGGCTTTAAGGCTCATTACTTCCAAAAATATTTCAGAGTCCAACTAAGTTATTGGGATTTGCAGTTTAAAGTTGACAAATCTTAGAAACCTGATTTTTTTAAATTGACATCGTAGTAGAGTGGTCATAATTGTTCTTCAAAATTATTCTTACCAGAGAAGTGAACAAATATTAAACTATTCTAACTTAGCAAAATCACGTCAAATTTTCGGTACAATATCCAGTTTAAACAATGCCGCAGATGTTTTTTTTTATCCATATACGGAACAAAACTCAACTTCTCACCAAATATAACTCCGAGATCACAAACCTGTGAAAAAGTTTTGGTACAATATCCAGTTTAAACAATGCCGCAGATGTTTTTTTTTATCCATATACGGAACAAAACTCAACTTCTCACCAAATATAACTCCGAGATCACAAACCTGTGAAAAAGTTTTCCCCAACTATCATATTTCATTGAAATCATTGAAGAGATATTAAACATTTGTAAGTCGCTTTTCGAAGCATGCTAACAATCGTAAAACACTTATCTGGTTACATACGAGTACCATATGTTGAGAATTAAATAATTTTTAATTTTTTTTTTCACATGTTTTAAAGAGATAGATATGCTTTCAAACATTTTTATTAAATATACTCGTACTTTCAAGTTGTGTCTCTTTGTGCGAAAACTTTAAAAGAAAAAAATTGCTTCTTTTAGATACGAAATGAAATAAATAATGTTTGTTGAGTCCAAAACGTTTGAGAACCACCATTTTGAATCCTGCTTCATCATAAGGTAGGAAAATTTTATGAATGGAAGGGCTAAAGCGAGCTTTTCTGAACGGCGTCCCAACGCTTCTCAATATAACGAGCGTGTGTTATATGCGTCAGCCTTCGTTAACACGTCCCAGAACGTGATAAGGATTGTTCCGGAAAAGGGGCAGGGAAGGAGCCTATCTTTGCTGGAATAATAAGGAAAAGCGATAATATTTTTATGAACATTTATAAATAAAATTGTAAAAAAATTTATGAATACTTTTGTGTTCTTAATAATATGAATTGTGGATCCGAACGAACAGCAATAAGCCCGCAAGGTTGTGTTGTATACAACGAAAGTATGATATTATACAATACGATACAATTAGCACTCTACCAATGTTAATTTTTGGTAGGCCGAAAGGATGAACCTTATAAACTTGGATCAGCTTACATAGAATTCACACTAAAGTTGATGTGTTTTGAAAAGCGTTTTCAAAATATTGCATCTCCCTTTACTGACGGTGTGTTGTTCCACAATCCTTCTTTTGAGTCACTTTTTTTTTCAAAGTCTTGTATTTTTAATTTTGTGTATGTATTTTTAATGGAGTGTATTTTATGATATAAAGTATAGCTCTAGTGGCTATTTTATCCTGCCATAGTCATGTAACAAATTTAGAAAAAGAATTATAGGGTAATTATTTCGTTCTTGACAAATGCGTGAGGGTGGACATGAATCCATAAATTATTAGTAAAATTATTCTCTCGCGACATATTTGTTTCGTCAGGGCGGCAAATCGTCCGACTTCAATTGTTTTGACGTGTCCCGACGCCGGCCAAGGCCGAACACCTGCACGAAGTACGCAGTTATTTTATCTAGTACTTCTAGAGTGTTCTCGCAAAGTTGGCGGGTAATTTTGGCTCCGAAGTCCAGCCGATCCTGCCGAAGTACTGTTCGGTTCTAAAAGCGATGACGTAATTCACCCTACGAGAGGTTAAAGGATTCTGATTGGTCCAAGGATTTCGCTCCAAATTGCGTTAGATCCCGCAACCAATAATTGATGAAGTGATCGGGCATCATTCACCCGGGACTCGTGGAATGGTCACCAGTTTCGCTGTGATCTCCACCAGAATTAATCCTTTGTTTTAGAATTCAAGTTATATTAACCAGTGTAACTGCAGTTATAGTTTATCGTGTTAAAATTATCTCCATGTCTGGAGCGAAAGTTCACACCGTATAATTGATGCAATTATACGCGATCGCCACAGGATCTGCGTGATCTTAAACGCGGGCCGAAATATTGATTTCCGCGGTTGATTAATCAGACGCACCATATACAGGGCTGTCGTCCCGATGGCGGGGCCCGCCACAATTGTAGAGCGAGGAATCGCTCACGATGTCCTGGTCAGCCTGGACCAAGATTGATGAAGTGCTCAGATCGTCACTCCGGAAGCATACACACATCGTCAGACTTTACTGTGTAGTTATTTTGAAGGTATGGTGAAATTTAAATTGTAATTATCAATTGTTGACTGTTCCATTTTATACAGGGTGATAGACGGTGTGTCTTGATGGCCCATTGTAGACTTTGTTAGTTCACTTACCCTGTAGAGATCTTTTTACAACTCCAACTAACTATTCGCCTATTCGAGATATTATTGATTTTTTTCTCGAACCTTTGGTTCGAGTTTTTTTAAAATTTAAACTAAATAAATGTTGGTTACAATATTGCAAATTTGTTATTAATTGGCCTCCCTGCCTGGTGTAAACATTGAGAGAGTAAGAAGTACAAGTAACCCATCGAATTCCTGAGAGTAAAAGAGCGCTGCTCGTAAATACCGACTGAGGCTAGCCCCGTACAACCTGGTGAGTATTTTATGATTGTTTAATGTTCATTACGTTAATAATTACGTAATTTAGTCTTAAAGTAAAGAGGTTGTTACAGTATATAGATTCAGTATTGCTTTTTTTTCTCTTTATCAAAAAAGTAAAGTTGAGTGCTATTTTGTCTCTGCAAATCGATCAATGATCCTTTGTAAAATTAATGTTTCTAATCTTAATATTCTTTTCGTAAAAACATATGGGAATTTTTTTAAACTTATGACTGCTTTATGTTTGTTTCTTCAGTTATTTTGTTTGATTAACCCTGTTTGCCTTTGGATGAACAAACACCTTGTTAAGCAGGGGAGTGCTTTGTATATAATATATAACTGTATAAATTTAAATTAATAAATAAATTTAAAAAAAACTTTAAACTTTTAACATAAAATTTATTGATTAACAATTGATTAACGTAGCTTCTCAGTTGTTTGGAAAAGATCGCCACGTAGTAATAAACCCGCCGGGTTTAACTATTGATAGCAAAGCACAATACAACAGAAGCATTGATGAAATTATAATTGACTTAACAAAAAGGACTTTACTCAGAAAATGTTGTTTCTTTAGTTCTTTGGTCACTGACAATGGTGTCTGAAATGGTAAAAAACATGCGTAGTATTCAGATATTCAAGAAAGCGCTAAGAAGTGTCTCATGGGGGTAAAATAGAGCGATAGTAACATATTACAAAACAAAACTCAACAGGTTCTAATCTTCGTTATTTTCCATTTATTTTTGGCACATAGACATTAAAAAATTGAGTCACGCAATGTATTAAACATGGCTTTTAAATGTAGTGCAAGAATAAATTTCTACACATTTTGTGTTGCACAACTTGAGAAACCAAACGATCAATAATTATAATAAAAAGCTTGAGGTTCAAAATGCGATTCTCTTTTTGTGCTTGAAAAGGGGTTTAATAAGCTTTGGACACTTTGTTTGTTGACTGAGCTACTGTTGATAGATTGATTTTGACTGAAAATGTAGTATAACAGAAAGAGCAGTGACCAAATCTCTATTCGATGGTATGATTATGTGATGGAAGATATTTTTTGGATATATTAAAATGATTTACATAAAGCGAGAAATCGTTCACGCTCGAAGATGATTTTGGTCACGATTTGGAATGCAAAAGGAAAAACTTAAATAATTTAAAATATCACTTTAAGTGACCGTTATTTTATTTTTTATTGATTTTCACAATTTATGTGTATACTTATATATGGTATATCTGGCAGGTATATTGTTATGCAGCATTTTTTTACAATCAACCAGATCTATAGGGTAGTTTGCACTGTAAAAAACGCTTTATAAATCACCTTTTTATTATTATTACTTTACACTTATGTTCCAACATTTATTTTTCCTCGTGTATATCATAATATCAAAATTATGACTAAAGACTGACAGAGTCCAAATGAATGCTGTAGAAATGGGTGCACTTTGAAGAATGCATGGGGGGGCAATGTTAGACAGAATACGGGATAAAGAGATCAATAATGATTGTGAACATAAAGTCTGATGTATTGCGTAAGATAAAGAAGAACACTTTGAGATGGTTTGGGCATATAGAACGAATGAATGAAGAAATACTTACAAAACGAATATACAGTACACATGTGAGTAGAAGCCGTGGTAGAGGAAGACCAATGAAAGTATGATTAGATCAAGTGAATGATATTTCAAAGGCTAGATAAATCGTTGGAATTACATGAAAATGTGTATGGGTATCAAAAGGGCAACGATGCAAGTCAAGATAGGAAAGTCTGGAATTATGCCTATCCCGATAGGGAATGGTGTGATTGTGTGTATAAGAGTAGCATGTTGTTTAAACATCAATTTAAAAATGGTATTTTTGTTATCGAATCCTCATATATTCTGTTTCAATATTTATTATATCGAAGGTTTATATTCAGTCTTAAAGACATACCTTTATAAAATGATCTCCGTGGCCTAGTAACTTAATGTATTTAAAAAAAAAACATTTTTTTGACTTAAGAGATGTTAAACATATTTTTTGGTTGGTTGGAAGAGATTTGCAGATGACAATACACCCGTTAAATTATATTGTATACATTGAAAGTATAATTCAACAGAATATTGTTACAAATGGGCCAATATAACACGAGACAGAATACGAGTATTGGTTTAGTTTTTGTTTTCAGATATTTGTCGAAATTCATGAATATCCAGACTTTGAAAATAAAAACATTCTCAATTAGTGGCATGCGCATCAATGTGGAAAACTTGCTTTAATTCGTTAAAGTCATTGAACGAGTAAGTTTATTGAACGCAATCGTAGTTTTATAGATAAAGGAAAAAAAAAGTGAAAATATCCAATTCGACACATCTAATTTTTAAAAACTAAAATTTTATTGTTCTAAAAAATGTATGAATTTACAGAACCAGGGATGAATGTCCAGCTACAATTTATTGGATACCTATTCTCTGTTTTCAACATCAAAAGTAATTGTAATTTATTTTTATCAAACACTGTTTATTCCACTTTTTTGTGACGGTATAACCCTACCGGTTTCAAGGCTTTCACCTCATCTTCAGGGGAGCGCAAACAAGACTAAATACTGTTCGTAGGCATGGGACGATTTCGGCCAAGAGCGGAGAGATTTTTGGGATATAACTGTTCACCAGATGTTCGGATCGATGTACTGACTTAGAACCAGTTCGAACAGCATTAAGTCTTGTTTGTGCTCCCCTGAAGATGAGGTGAAAGCCTTGAAACCGGTAGGGGTATACCGTCACAAAAAAGTGGAATAAACAGCGTTTGA
Organism: Odontocerum albicorne; assembly: GCA_949825065.1. Lineage (NCBI taxonomy): Eukaryota > Metazoa > Arthropoda > Insecta > Trichoptera > Odontoceridae > Odontocerum > Odontocerum albicorne. The sequence goes on from OX463839.1 coordinate 49,677,142, forward strand.
TAAAAATAAATTACAATGTCTTTAAACTTCCACAACGTTAATGCCTTGACTATAAAAAACATCAAAAGTAATGTATCGGACATATGCGTCATCTAAAACATATGATTTTATTTGTGTAATTGCTGTGTAAATATTGAAGAGTTGATATCTGTACCTATTGTAAGGAAATGTTCCTTATGCGTGGCCTTCGTAATAATCACTATAAATAATCAAAGAGCCCGTGCATGCAGAGAGCGTGATGTATACAAAGTATCTAGCAAGTATCTAGTAAGCTGTGATGCCATACACGGGCGAATAAAAGGGCTTACGATGCGCGATGGACTGCACGTCTACTGTGTTTTATTTACGACAAACTTCTTCTGGAACGTCTACTGTGTTTTATTTACGACAAACTTCTACCTGCTAAAGAGGAATCTCTTCACCCTGCTACTTTTCACAGAAAACGCGAGAAGCAAACTGGAATCTACGAGTATAGAGTGGCAGCCGTCCACTTATTTCACAGTATTTGTACTAGTGCTGTACAAATGTGAAATAATAAATATGATTATTCTTCAATAAATGAGTAAACCTTCAAATCTCGAAACAATTTAATGAATTATACATCAAAAAGTTACTACGAATTTCAAACAAAAAATCATTTATCACTAATGAGAACTTCATTCTCTCTTTATTTGCTTTGTTCTTTACATAGCAGCCATGATCATCAGACTTAATTTTGTCTAATGATCATGACTTCTCTGAATTAACTGCAGAGAACTGTCAGTAGCATTTCTACTACACTCGTAGAGTTGTCTCTTGGGCACATTCATTACTAAGTCTGTCCATGGCGTTGTTAATTTGTCTCGAAATCGGAACACTTCCACTTTTTTTATCTTCAGTCTCTCATCTGATAATATGGCTTAAGTACTTAAGGATTTGTAATTTTATAGTTGAAGACAAATACTGTTTGTGAAGTAGCCCTTGAAGAGTTGAGGACATAGAAATGTATCTCGTACACCAATTTCAAGAAATAATTTATATACAATATCTAACACAGAATTAATTCAAGTAAAGATATGCCATCCAGCTTTGAAAATTATATTCCAATAATATGAAGAAAACGTGAATAAATTAAAATACAAGGGGATGGGAATATATATGAAAACACGTTTTAGAAAAGTGTTTTTTGATATTATGAGTAAAAAAATATTTTTGTTACTTTGTTTTTAAAATTTAAAAGAACGATATTTATTTGTTCCCTTTTCCATTCTGGCTCTTTATTTTAATGATTAAATGGTAGAAACTATATTTTGATACAGATATTTAAATCGTAAAATGAATAATAACTTTAATTAAGTCGAAAGAGTATTCAAAGTGCGATTTGTAAATGCATTTTCAATAGGATATACCAAGACCACTAACCATCGTTTTAATTGTGACAGCTTTGTAATTCCCAGTGTATAAGCGGAAAACTTAATTATAAAGATCTGAAAATGAGGCAAACCAAATTGAGCTGGTATAAAGAACAAGATTTTTTTTTTAAATCACAATACATTTTGTGAATTTAAAAATCCAGTGTGACGTTCAAGTAGCGTATAATTATTGTATTTATTTGGATATAAATCATTAGTGAGAATATAACAATTTGATAACTTCGTGTCTCCTTGGTGGTTGTTTTTAATAAAAATATTGTTGAATTTTGGAAGTCCTTTTCCAGCATAACTTCCCTCTAAACTCTTGATTTCTTCTTCTCCTCCAGTTTCAATCCTGGAGATTGGTTAGCAGCAAAGCTCTGTGTCTCCTCCTCTACTCCGCTCGATCTTCAGCGATTCTCTTGAACTCTGTATAGGAGGTGCAGTCCATATCGTGGCATATTTACTCCAGATACTCTCGGCGAGGACGCCCTCTGCCAATCGATCCCTAAATCATTCCCTCCAGTATATTGTGCAGGAAATTTTCATGTCGCAGCATGTGACATATCCATTACACGCCTTTTTGATATCCACTGCACGCCTTTTTGATATGGTGTTTAACAGGTGCCTAGTTTCTTCGATCCTGCTGAAAACCTCGTCATGATTGACTGGGAGACTGTTATTCTGTTGTATTTTTCCGAAGTATATATTTTTAAAATTTCTCCTATAGTATCCTCTAGACTCTAGAGAGTGGTGTTTTATTTTTGTGTTATATTTAAATTGTCTTGTTGGCTATTGCTAGATTGACATATATATATGAAAAACAAAATAAAGATCTTAAAACGAATAATACGAAATCCAAAGTCATGGTGATAACAAGTGTAAATAGACCAGTAAATATGATATATATGTGTAAGTTATATAAGATAAGAATTTAAATAAATAAATTATGCTATTTAAGTTGTCATTCCTTAGATAATGTGAGAGTCATGAAAGATATTGAATGGCGTATAGCGATAGGAAACTAAGTCAATTGGGCATATTCGAACCGGATAGTATCAAAATCTGTTAATATTGAAGTCCACAACAATATTTTGATACCAACTTTGACATGTGGGAATGATTCGTGTACGTAGAACGAGACTGAAAAGGGCCGAATACATGCTGTGGAAATACGTGCACTAAGAAGACTATATGGGTTGATAGTGTATGACAAAAAACGGAAAAGAGTGAGTAGACCTGAAATGAACCGAAGGTTGATATTTTCAGTAAGATGAAGAAGTGCACTCTAAGATGGTTTGGGTATGTGGAACGAATGAATGAAGAAATACTAATACAACAAATATACAGTGCAAATGTGAGTGGAAGGCATGATAGAAAAAATCCAAGGAAATTATGGTTGGTTCAAGTGTATGATATTTTGAAAGAGGAAAATGTATAAACTCAGAGAAATCATAAGAACTGTATGAAAATGTGTATGAAGGGGCAAAATATGTGTGCCGCAATAGGAAAGTCTTTCGTTCTATCCTCTTTGCTCTCCAGCAGGGATACGACGCGATTGTATGTATGTACATAGGTATAATATAGCTAAGCATCATATTTTAAATACATATTTATGGAACTAGATAACCCATATCGATTTTTAAAAATTTGTATCGTGGTTGATTTTAAGAAAATAGTAATATATCATCTTTTGTTTTTAATTGTTTATGGGTTACTTCAACACATTTACTTCAACATATTGTCGTTTATTTTGTTAATAAATAATATAACTTCAAAATGTAGGAAGAGAATTCTAATTTGTATGTGTGATGGAATTTCTTATAACATGCTACGATTCGGTGTTCATTTCTCACGATATTCAATTGATTTATTTAGTGACAATTACTTTCAATGTTCTATCAACATAATATTGTTGAAATGTGTGTATTGTAAAAGTCTCTCGCTCTATCTAGTGCGTGGCATATGCGTGCGAAATTGTATTTTTTTTAATTTTTTGCATTGGTTTGATAAAAAAATCGTGCACGGCTAATAGGCAAACGCACTGGTATTCTGCCGGTAGCATGTAAAACGTTTTGAATAATAGTTCTTAAAATTTTGTTAAAGTTAATTTTGTGTTAGAAAAGAAAAACTATTTAAAATTGAACTCAATTTCAATTTGAGCCTTTTTTCCATTCCGTGATATTTGTTTCTGTTCCGTGATACAGTTCCGTGATATTGGTTTCCGTTCCGTGATATTTGTATTTTTCTTACACTGTTTGACTTCAGTTTGATTTTCCTTGCATCAACTAAAATATATAAGCATATTTCAATAACGTTTCATTGCAAAACTGTCAGTTTAAAATATGACGCCGTCAGAAGTTTCGGTTTGAAACTCATATTTGAACTTAAGCAATTTGTTTGGTTCCAGACGTACGTGAAATTCAAGAATGTTGATTTCACATAATATATAATATTACTTACCTGCACTGTTCCATGAAAGATGTGGAAAGTGTTTGAATAATGTTCGACTTAAAAATATAGTTGGAAAATACACCTTTTCTCTCCGTATTGGATTCATAATTTATTTGAATAAACCAATCATAAGTTTAAAGTGTGGTTCTTTGAAAAGTCTGCGAAGTTATTTAAGATACCATTTTTATTATAGCTCGATTGCCTATGCAGCTGTAAAAACCTTTATTTATGTAACGTCAGTCAACAATATTATTCTGAAGGGTATTCGTGATATACAGACTTTTAAATTACGCTCTCAAAACTTGAACTATTATTGAATATCACACTTTTATGACAGTATGCCTTTGTACTTTTCAATGGCTCTATCATCTAAGACTTAAAGATTATTGAAAGACTTGTGGTAAGAAAGACTTTGCATATTGACTCAGTAAAAAAAACTTTGAACATAAAGCCAGAAAGTCTCAAGAAGTTTATGATCATGGGGACAGTGGAAGAAAAACGAGCAAGAGGTAGATGTTGTATAAGATGGATGGACCGAATAACGAAATTGACAGGGTCATCTTTAAACGCGGAATCGACCCCTAAAACTTTATTTATCTGGTTTATTTGGTCTTGTGGTAATACACCTGTTCTCCGATCTGGGGTCGCGGATTTATTTCCTGATGGTGCGCATTTTTTCAAAAGGGGTTCTAAGCGTTTTTTCAATGCCTTGATCTCTGACGATGGTAATCTACTCGCCAGGCTGCAACGTTTTCAACGAAAGTGTAATGCAAAAGATAAATTTTTTGAGAAATCGAGTAAGTGTACCTCAGTTTCGCATGTGCAAAAATATAGTTGGATTAGGTCTTTAAAAAATGTTCCATCAAGTCCATACAACATGGATCTATGTTTCCTCAATTATTTTAGAGTAGGTAATATTTGCATTGGGTATTTTATGCGTATAACGCTCATGTAACCAAAATAACATCGGATGTATAAATTTATCCAGTAAAAATCTAGAGAAAAAATTAAAGCTGAAAGGCTCAGAAAATATGCAGTTGTAAATTATTAATGCATTATTAAATTATTAATAGTGCTAAAATTGAAAAAAAAAATTCAAAAGCATAAAGGGCCAAATGTTGCAAGATTTCATGTTATTTATAATTAAGGCATTAACATTGTGGAGGTTTAAAGACATTGTAATCTGTTTTATCAGCACTGTTTATTACACTTTTTGTAACGAGACTGGTTCGTGCTCCCTGATGATGAGGTGAAAGCCTTGAAACCAGTAGGGTTATACCGTTACAAAAAGTGGAATAAACAGTGTTTGATAAAACAAATAACAATGTTAAGAGATATTTAAAATATTTGTAGAACCGAAGGCATTGTGAATAAGATAATGTATAAAATCAATTTATGGCGAAACGTTATAATTTTATGTACAACTAATTATATTAAGAAAAAAAAACTAATACTTAAGAGATGGAGTGATTGATATGAACTTAAGGATTATTTGTTAGTTATATGAACAAGAATACTCTTGAAAGGGTTTGGGAATGTGGAACGAGTGTATGAAGAATGACTAACAAAACCAATTTGTAGTGCAAATGTGAGACGAAGTCGATCTAATGAATGATATTTTAAAAGAAAGAAACGTAGAAAGTCATAGTTATTGGAGGAATAGTATGAAAGGGTGTATGGGTTTGGTGTAGAAGTGACTTATGGTGTGTGTTGCTATAGGAAAGTATCTACTCTCTGCCTGCCCTGACAGGGAAATGGTGCGATATAACGTTTGTATGGAAAACCAAAAAAACGGAAAAGTTTAACAAACCCATCAATTAAATATATTGTCAAAAAAATAATGAAGAACAGTTTAACAAACCCTTAAATTAAATAATGTGTCAAAAAATAATGAAAAAACGAAAAGATCTTATAAATTATTCGAAACATCGGATGATTATTTACGTAAACCAGAATGCAAAGCGTGAAAACAATCGTCAATGGGTCTAAGATCAAGAAAAAGATCAAAGATATTTACTTTTTTTAAATGACTCTTCACCCTAAAAGGGGTGTTTCCAGCCAGTGAACAATTATGTGATAATTACGTTCATTAAGAAAACAGAATATGTTTTAGAATACCAATTACAGAAAATTTTCTCCATTGATATTTTAAATAACATCACTTTATGTTATATCATTAGAGCCTTTTAGCTTTTTTAACATTGCAAATCGTATGAGACTTGTTAGTTATTGTGAATATTCCCATTTTGGTTGGCAATACGGGGTATTTAACAAAAGCAGATATTCATAAAATATCAGATGCACATTATTTATTGTGCATTCAAAGAATATAGGATCCAACATTTTCTCACTGAGGCCACATAACATTTTAACATATAAAACTTTTTTTTTGTTAAAAAGTTTAGGTGTTACTACTTACTGACCTGAAGAGGACACAATGTGTGTTGAAATGTACAATATGTTATACTTATATGTTGTTTATAGTTAAGGCATTAACGTTGTGGAGGTTTTAAGACATTGTAATTTATTTTTATCAAACACTGTTTATTCCAATTTTTTGTAACGGTATAGCCCTACCGGTTTCAAGGCTTTCACCTCATCTTCAGGGGAGCACAAACAAGACTAAATACTGTTCAAATTGGCGCCGATATACACGCTTCAACGGTTGGGAGCTGAGGGGTGAGGGAGGCATGGGACGATTTCGGCCAAGAGCGGAGAGATTTTTGGGATATAACTGTTCACTAGATGTTCGGATCGATGTACTGACTTAGAACCAGTTCGAACAGCATTTAGTCTTGTTTTTGCTCCCCTGAAGATGAGGTAAAAGCCTTGAAATTGGTAGGGTTATACCGTTCCAAAAATGTGAAATAAAGTGTTTGATAAAAATAAATTACAATGTTATACTTAGTGGGAGAAACCAAATCAAATGTATTTTTTTTATTCCAGTTCTTTAATCTTTGTTAAATGTCTCTTTGTTGGGCTTGAAGTGTTATATAAATATCACTGTGTCGTGTTCTTTGCGGGATAGGCAGAGAGAACAGATGTTTACAATTTTCTATCCAAACGCACCATTTTATGTGCTTCTTCTACATTCATGCACAGTGTTCTATTTTTCATACTTCTCACTTTTCCTTCTTTGACAATCTGAAAACTTTTTGATCTACCTACATTTTCCTCCGTATTTTTTTACCACACACACCTCGCACTTCTATCTTGTATACTCGGTTAGTCATTCTTATGTCATATATTATCTTTAAATGTCCAAAATATCTTAAAGTTCCTTTCTTCATCTTACTTAAAACATCCTTTTTATCCATGTATTATTTTCTGATGTCATAATTCCGCCTTCTGCCATGCATTGATACTCCACACACTTCTCTTTCTATAGGCATATCGACAGCATTATTCCAATTTTTATCCTGCTTCTACGGAAACCTTATGTCACTTCCACACATCAAAGTGCGCACCAACACGCTATAATATAGTCATTTTAGTTAGATTTGATAAAACGCGATCGTTATGCTACATTGAGTGCTCTGTTTATCATGTTTTCTATCACCTCCCTTCTTTCAATGGTACTTTTAACTCACCCATACCATGTAGTGACCAGATAACAGATTAACCTCATCAATTCGCTTTAGTTTCTCTAAGTTAATCCACACATCCCACACGTCATATTTTTTTTATTTCACTACATTCATTCAAATCTTTTACTAAGCATCTCTCATACAGCTTACTTTAAATATTCATTAAATAATGTGTTAATGATGAAATATTCATTGAATAATGTGTTGATGATGAAAATTCATTAAATAATTTGTTGATGATGAAATATTCATTAAATAATGTACGTCACTAATCTTCACCACACTTTATTCTAAGCTATTCATAATCATTCATGTTGGTTACAAATTGTATAATAAGTCGAAACGATCCCCCGGGACTAAAAAAAAAGTACAAGTAAGGGAGGGCACCTTCAAAATCTGATGACCTTGATTCAGCCATATTACCACGCACAAATTGCGCTACGGACTTATTTACTCACTTAGGCTAAGGCCACACCAAAGTGATTCGCTAGGTGCTACGTGACTAATAGACTAGGTGACTTCATGCTTGGTCACACCAAAGTGCTGCGCACAAATTCATTTGACATTTTGGAGCGGTTTAGTCAACAAACGATGCCACTCTCAAAACTAACCAATTTCATAGCAACGTACTATCTTTATTTACTTCCTCTGCAACTTCATTCCAAAGTGATTTTATTACAGGTACATTTTTGTATAATTTGCTCAATGGGTTCCACAAAGGCCCCCTTTTATACACAGCTGTTATAAAAACTTTCTACATCTTGTAAAATCACTTGGTGACACAAAAAAAATAACCAACACGTCTGTTCGCTAGGAGACTCACTAGATAAATAATCGTCATGTAGCGTGGCTGAAGCGTGCAGTGTGGCCATTGCTATAGTATGCGGTGCGTTGGTTCGCTAGGATATGTCGCCTAGCTCGCAGCTTAGCTCTAAGCATCAAGCGAGGCTCCTACATGTGTGGCTGAGGCCTAAGTCATTCATTATCTCCATATAACCAAACAATCTTAACGCTCCTTTTTGCATCGTACTTAAACATTAATTTTATCCATGCATTTTTCATTTTTCACAATTTATAATGTCTTCTTTAATATTTTTTATGATAACAGTAATTTCACATCTCAGCTCTGAACTCTTAATCTGTTAAAAAATAGTATTACGTAATGCACTATAATTAAGAGCGATAATCGGATATGAAGAAATAGTTTTAAGAGTGCATTAAAATATTAGACATGTTAGAAGTTTTTTAAAAAACATATAAAAATTGTTGAAAAAAAATCAAGGAAAAAATTGGATAAGCGATTTTCACGTTTGAAGATATGTAACAGGAGCCAAAGTAGGAACCGCCACGTCCGCGGTTAGTTCCGTTCCGGCCGAAAATTTGACACAGTGGAAGGGAGCCACTGGCTGGGACTAAAGACGCCAAATACTAGCTGAACGCTGAGGAAGTAAATTTTCTTTATAGTGACCCATTTATTGTACCCACCGGTTGTAGCTTCCGTTGGGCCTGACTAAATAAATGATCCAAATTTATCATTTCTGTGATGAGAAATTATTTAAATAATTAAAATAAGTATAAATAAAAAACTTTATAAAGTTTACAACATATATTTAAAAATGCATTTAAATTTATTTAGGGCAGAATATCGAAATGAACATTGCGGAAATATTATATATTACATTTTATTTTTTTAAACTGATACTTATAACCTCGAACACTAGGAGGAAAGTGCTTGTATTGTTCGAGGGGAGTAGCACAGCGCGGGGTTCGAACCGACGACCTTCCGCACAGAAGTCCAGTGCGTTACCACGCGGCTATGCACCTCGCAAATATTTTTGTATTTAACTATCATATTGAACTTTCTATGAATATAGTTATAATTGGCGGACTCATTGCCATGTGGTTATATTTTCTTATCAACCAGAAAGATGTTGAAATAACATTGCTTGAAAACTTAACTGGAACTTTTTTTTTACACCTGAATTCCAACGGGAATCCAACTCACAATGTTTGAAAATTGGTGTCTTACCAACTAAGCGACGAATGTCATTGTTCTGTATTAAAAATAAATAAGCAACATACTTTATCTGCAGTTTTTAATTTAACTTTATGGAACTTTAAATAAGATTATTTCACGAGAAATAAAGTTTATTATTACACTTTATCAATTCCGCTTGAAGCGAGTCTAAGAATATTGTTTAACCTTTCCTTCACTGTGTTGGGTATCTTCTACACGTTACTTCTAATAACCATCAATATCTCTATAAATATAATAAATACAAGGTTAAGATTTTAGGTATTCCTTCATAATATATTTACGCATTGATTTAAAAAATAATATTAATAATAATCAGAATTTATCGACTACATCGAGGTGTTTTGTAAAGATCGAAAACAAATTCGCATTTAAACGCTGCGAGTGCCTCGTTTTGACGATAGGTGAATAGTATGCGGGAAGCGCGACACTATATTCGCATCTCACTCTTGCATACTAGACTGAATTGCGAGGAGCTGAATTGTCTCAACGTCGCAAGCAAAGGCGTAAGCGCCGGGGTATGCGACTAACGTTCCGCGCCACTAGTAGCTTCTAGGCTTGCAAATAGGTTAGACGTACGCCCGTTCCGTGAGCGTTGCCAGATGGTTTTTTAATGTTTTCAGCAAATAAATCTCAATTATTATAATTTTTAACTTCAATTATAATTAATTAAGGGGATTATCTATGAATGTTCTTATTTTTCCGATTTAAAATCGCAAATTTTTTAATGCGTACTCACTACCCAACACCGGAGCACACGTATTATTTTTATCCCCGTAAGGGAAGGGTTAAAAACATGTGTCATGGAGAACTGTGAAAGTACGAGTATATTATAACTGAAAATTTAACACTGTAAGAACAACACTATTTACAACAAGATACACATTTCTTTACTTTACCACATAAAAGACGTTCGACATCTTTTGTCCGAACCGTGAGGATGTTGACAATCAAATTGATGAATAACTTTTTTTTGTATCTTCAAGAATGATAATTGCAAACGGGTTTTCCATGAACTACTATCTAGGAGACTTCTGTTGTCCATCTTTTGAATACTTTGCCATAGTTTTTGTTCGATATCATTTGAGTATTTGATGTGTAATTTTTGATTAAGAAAAGTTTTTTGTATTTTATTTATTTTATTTAAAAAATACATTTTCTACACATTCTTTCTAGGTGCTTATGTTTTCTTTTCACTAGTTCTTGAAAATACCTGCGTATAGTGACCCTGCTAATAATTAATGAGTTTTATCATTTATCAAAAGTTCAAGAAATAAGAACAAATTAATAATTTATTCTTATTTCTTGTTATAGTATTTATGTCTGAGAGTCTTAATATTCTATTTCACTTGTTTCTACTTTGTGTTTTATTGTTTCATCTCTCATGACACACCTCTGCCAGTATCAACTTGATCACCATTGAACCATTCGCAACCTTTACTTGGTTGGTTCATCTTCCTCTTCGTTTTTTTTCTTTTCTATATGCTTTATAATAACCAATCACTCCAAGCTGTCCGGGTCTCGCCTCGCAATGTACCTGAAAAAATATTTTATAATTTGTAATATGTAATAAATTGACGCGATTGAGATTTAATGAATATTAATTAATTTTATATTTAAGTCAATACTAGTATAACATGTTTTTGTGAAATTAAAAATATGAAAAATGTTATCAGAAAGACAAAGACAAAATTAATTTAACAAAAAAGTTTTAGGTTTGTATGCTTTTAACTAATTAATTACCTTTGAAAAAAAAAAACAAACTTGAAATAAAACAATAAAAAAATCGTTTTAAACCAATTGTTCTTAACAAAAAAGTTTATTATATTTTGTAATTTTTACTTAATCAACTTGAAAAAATACGAAAAAAACAGTCAGAAAATCATATTCAAATTTTACTAACCAAAAACTAATATATCAATGACCATACAAGCTTATTAGTTAATGTAACATTAGCAATGCATAATTGTATTATACATAAGCAATACCCCAAAGTGATGCATTATCCGGTGCATTAGCTCGGACTGCATGCTACATTATAATACAATGTTCCACCCACACTGAGCTTGCCAGTTTCAGTGGCATCCACAATAGCTTTTAGATGTGGTATGTAATGAATCTGGAATATTTTTTACAGCCAGCACAGTACGTCGACATAAAGCCAGAACAGCATTACAGTTTTATCTATTGTATATATTTTACACATGGTAGGTACACAAGAGAATCTGGAAGTGATCAAAGGCACTCTGCATGGATGATATGCTTTTAATAATGAACTTCGTGGCGCAGTTAGTGAGAAGACTATTACCCGTCTCGGGAGTCACGGGTTTAATTCCCGTTGACAATTTGTCAGGACGGTATTTGATAAATTACATAGTTCACGTCCCCAAGACTAAATTCCCACTATTTGCATGCTCCTGAAACTGGCTTCTCGAAACAAAATAATTTAGTATATTTCTAATACTGTCGCTAGGATTAAACCAATAAAAGAGAGGATGTTATTTTAAGTGCTCACCGCCTTGCAGTACAGGATTATATCCTGGATTATAGAGAATCCCATGGTTATTGTTTGTTTAAGAAAAGGGGCCTATAATGGGTGTACAAGTGATGGATAGCTTGTTCGGAGTTTCGGTCCGATGGTAGGACACCTTACTCCTTCATCGGATAAGTTCTGACTGTTAAGATATTTATTGGAAATTTTTGGATCTTTTTGGGAATCGGGAAAGGATAGGTTTGTGGTAATTGTTTTGATTTTATGAATGATTATGAGAAATTATAAACGATTAAATACATATATAAATATGATGATATGTACATAATATTAAATACAAATATACATAAATTTGTGTCGTCACACACTGTTTTATATTGAATGGGTGAAAAAAAAAAAAAAAAAAAAAAAAAAAAAAAATGAATTGTGAATAAATTATAAGAATGTATATAGTATATGTAGATAAGTAAATGAGTGGGGAAATGTGTGTGACTTTTATAAATATATTAAGGTGTAGAAAATGTTTATTGAAGGTGAGAAATGCGGTTGCCTATGGGGGTAAACTGTCTGCCGGAGGAATTATCGATGATGGGGTGTTCAGAGTGACAATCGGGGGGTCATTTGGGGGGATGATTAGAGTTAAAGAGGGGGGGGGGTCGGGGGGATGTTTCGCAATATTGATTTCGGACGAGTGTGTCTGTAACTGGTGTTCGCGTTGTAGTTATCTAAGGCTTTTATGACTGGGTTGGGATGACGGGATATAGAGCTGTAGAACCTTTCGGCCAGAGCGCGCATATGTTCGGGGATAGTATGTAGTTTGGTATCTGCGTGGAGTCTTGAATTACGGACGATGTAGGGTGCTTTTAAAATTATGCGGAGGGCTTTGTTTTGAATGATCTGAATGTGATGTAGCGTTGTTTTCTTCGCGTGGCCCCAGACCGGAAGGGCGTATGTCAGTTGCGGTCTGACGATCGCTTTATATAGGTGGAGTTTAGTGCGCGTGCTAAGTTTGCTGTATTTACTGATCAAGGGAAATAATGATTTGAGTGTTCCGTGAGCTTTTGATTTGATATTGAGGGCGTGTTTATGCCACGAGAGTCTACTGTCTAATGTGAGGCCTAGGTATTTTACGTGTTTTGACCATGGGACGCTCTGGCCGAAGAGTTTAAGAGTTCTGATGGGTTTGATGTATCTGCGTGAGAAGCGGACTGCTGTGCTTTTGGTGGGATTTATTTTGATCTTCCATTTGGTGCACCAGTGCTCCAGAATGGGAATGAAGTCTTGCAGTCTGTTGTGGGATACGGACTCATATTTCGATGAAGAGAGAAAGGCTGTGTCGTCAGCGTATTGCGCGGTGATACAATGTGTACGTGAAAATTGGGGCATATCGCTCGTGTATATGTTATACAGGATAGGGGACAACAGTGCACCTTGGGGCACACCTGCCAGAATGGGGCGAGGGGATGAGTTTATACCGTCTATTTTGACGGAGAAGGAGCGATTTTCAAGGAATGATGCGATGATTTGCACTAGTCTGAGGGGAATACCTGACTTGTGCAGTTTGAATATGAGTCCGTTGAGCCAGACTGTGTCGAAGGCTTTCGCCACGTCTAGTGAAAGGAGGGTCGTGAGGCCTTTGGAGCTGAAGTATTTGATGATGTGTTCTACAACGCGAAGAAGCTGATGGTTGGTAGAGTGTAATGGCCTAAATCCGTGTTGCGAATCTGGGATGATGTTACGTGAGTAAGTTTCTAACGAGAGACGTTCTAGGATTAATTTTTCGAGCACTTTACCTAGAGTCGGGAGCAGACTGATCGGTCTGTAATTTTCAGGGATAACGTGGCTTTTACCCGGTTTAGGGAACATGATGACGTCGGCGTTTTTGAATGGGGTTGGAAAGAATTTATGTCGAAGGCAGGCATTGTAAATGGCGGTAAGGGCGTAAATGGCTTTTTTCGGAAGTTTTTTCAAGGTGAGATTATTGATTTTATCGGGGCCGGGGGCTTTTTTGTTGATGAGATTTTTTATGATAGATTGAATTTCTAACGGTGAGAAGAAGTCTGTGGTGGGGGGGGTTTGCTCATTTAATATGTCGGCAACTGCGTTGTCGACCATTATTGAGTGAGAGGGGTTAGAGAGGTCTGCATTTGGCGAGAAGATATTAGCTAGAGAGTCAGCAAAGGTCTCTGCGCGGTCGCGAGCAGAGAAAACGGGGCCATTTGGTCCTTGAAGAGAGCTGGGTCGGGAGGGCGTTTTTCTAAGGCTACGCGTTAGTTTCCATTTGAGTCCATCATTGTATTCGAGAGACTCGACGAAGTCTGACCATTTGTCATTGCGGAGTTGCTGTAGGAGGTGTTTGATTTTTTTGACTAATCTGTTGTAGTCGGTTTTGTAAGAGGGGACAGCTGTGTTTTGCCACAACTTTCTGGTTTTGTTTTTTTCCATAATCAGTATTTTGATATGTGGAGGAAGGGGAAGTTCGGGTTTATCGGCTGGTCTCTCTTTTGAAGAGGATGTGAGAGCGGATTTGATGGTGGTTGTGAAGTCATTTATAGCGGCGTCTATGGAGTTCGTGTCGGGGAAGGTTGTCGGTATTTTGATGCTGCTGTCGACGTTAATAGCGAAATCGCTCCACGAGGTGATGTGTCGCGGAGGGGCTGAGGGCGAGAAGGGTGGTAAGCCATCCGTCAATTGAAGTAATACCGGGTAGTGATCGGATTGAAGCTGGTGAACAGTCGTGAGATCTGTTTGATAGAGAATGTCGTTATGGACAATGATGTCGATGACATCAGGGCGATGATTGTCTATTAGTGGATAGAGGGTGGGAGACGTGGGTCCTTCCACGAAGTATCTTTTCCGGGAGGAGATTTCGTCAAGTTTATTACCGTGAGTGTTGGAAGTGCGGCTGTGCCAGAAGGGGTGTTTAGCATTTAGATCTCCCGCCATGATGGTGGGGATATTATCTGCGAGGAATGAGTCCAATTCAGACTCGACAAGTGGGGAGGTAGGTGGAAGATAAGTCGCGCAAAGTTTAAGAGGGCCGTGATTGGCGGTGTTCACCACTACGCATGTGGATTCTATGTTGACGGTGGAAGGGGAGGGGATGTGGCAGTGGTCTATTGTGCTTTTGATGAGAGTTGCGGTGCCGCCTTTTCTGCCGATGAGGCGGTCGTCTCTGTAGCAGTAGTAGTTACGGATGCTGTAACGGTAGCTCGGTTTGAGATGCGTTTCCGTTATCAGCAACACGTCCAGGTTGTGCTCGAGAAGGAAATCCTCGACCTCTTGTTTATGTGTTCTGAGGGAACCGTTTGCATTCCAGAACGCGGCGGATATATGGGATGGTTTATAGGTGCGAGCCATGTTCTTGGATGTAGTTGAGGAGGTTCATGGCTTCGGTGATGGCTGATTTTAAGTTATTCAAAATGAGATCGCGATTTGGGGGGGGGGTGGCGGGCAATATGTAGTTTTGGGGTGTAGATGTTGATAATAGGGGGCGATGAGTTGCGACGTTCGCGTATGACGCGTTGGAAGTGACTGGTTTCGATGCACTCTGGGGAGCGTTGGGGAATCGCCGTGTGGCGTTGTTTGCCGAGGGGGCGTTCGGTAAGGGGGCGTTGGTGGAGGGGCGTTGGTAGATGCCATCCATGAGGGGGCGTAAGGGCTGCGAGGTCTGGAAGTGGTGGTGGGGAGCGATTGAAGGGAGGTTGCTCTTGGGGAAGCGTGGGCAGCCTCTGAAGTTGGCCGTGTGTGGGCCTCCGCAGTTACAGCAGGTGGCGGGAGTGTCCGCGGGCTTCCTGCATTCAGATGTGTGATGCGTTCTACCGCATTTCACACAGTTGGCTGGGGCGTGGCAGTTGCCGGCGGAATGGGCAAACTGTTGGCATCGATGACACTGGCCCATGCCTTTGCGCTTGTTCAGCTCCTCCACTGTGACTCGAATATCGAGTACACCGTGGAGTTCGGTGAAGATGCGCTTTGCGGAAGATTCCCTTGTCATCTTGACGATGACCATGGGGAGTTCCACTCGATTCCGGTTTTTCATGCGATACACATTTAAAACCGGATAATCGAGTGATTTGAGTTCATCTGAAATGTCCTCGACGCTGATAGGGGTCGGTAGGCCGCGGATGACGGCTAGCAGGGGCTTCTCGCTCTCCAAATGGAAAGAGTGGTATGGAATGGCGAGAGAATCGGTAATGTGGACTAGGGAGCGGTAGGCCTCTACGGTTTCAGTGGTGATTTTAAGATCACCATTGGGCTGCACCTTCGAGGAGAAGTGAATGTTTTGAGACCTGAGTTTAGCTCTCAGGTCTCCATATTTGGCGGAATTTTGAAGTACGATGGGGGGGATGCGGTCTTTTTTGATCTGAAGTAGAGGTCGTGAGTCATTATTTAGAGGTGGGGCGGGGGCTGCGGGATGAGGAGGGCTGAGTGGGCCTCTCATTTTTTTGCTGGTTTGGGCCACGGTGGCACCAGCTGGCTTCGGGTCTGATTGGGGGCAGACGAGGGGGGGGCTTTCTTGGGATTGAAGAGCCCTTTTACGGTTTTTGGCAACAGATTGCCAGTCCATTTCTGGAATATCCGGAATGATAATTATTGGCGGGGAAAGTGGGGAGTCAAAAGTGGGGGTGGGGCGCGGCGGTGTTGTGATAGGGATAGGGACCACTGACAAGACAGTGGGTGAAATAGATGGAGGGTTTTTGGCCTCAATCGAGACCTCACCTTTATTGAAGAGTTCACGAAGAAGTTTTACCATCTTCATTGTCTCTTTTTTGGATGTGGTCTCCATCTTGAAGAGCTCGAAGGCTTCCTCGAAAGTGGAGATGGTCAGATCAGGGGATGTTGAGCGGTCCGGGGACTTAGCGAGGTCTGGTATAGGCGAGGTCACGGCGACGGATGCGGGCGTTTCGGTTGGTTCGGAACTAGTTTTTCTAGTAATGATGCGTGGAGTTTTAATGATGAAGTTCGGTTTGACGGATTTGACGGACTTCATGGCTGCTTAATAGGAGGAATTGAACAAATAGAAAGAATAATTGTGGACAATAAAAAATAGGATATAGCTGTGGAAAAAATAAATATAATTGTGTAATGAGTAGAAACACAAACAGTGATAAATAAAGAATTAAAGTTTTTAAAGTTTTGATAAATAATGTGAAATATGAAATGAAGATAGGATGGGGAGAGCTGTCGACCTTTTCAGATCTTCAACTCTGCCCTCGGAGTGTAAAAGGGTAAGAAGGATAGTAACAGTCAGTGGCTTACTTGATGAAGAAGAAGAAATTCTGGCATCGACCGGCACTCGGAACAAATTACGTCACCAAGAATTTTGTGGAGGCCGGCTCCTTATCACGAGTTAATATAAAAAATAAACCGATTTGATCTTAATAGCTGTCTGGGACGAGTGGAATGTCAATTTAATGTTTGTTGTTTGTGCACATGCGAAGCCGGGAACGGCACTTGTTATCGCTGTTTTAGCGACGATGCGCGGAAAGTATGCGCACTGGCAAAAACGGCGACGGTGAACTTTAATCGACACTATATGAAGAATCGTGTATTGTACTTTAATTAGCAACGGATTGCAGTGAGATCGCGTTATGTTAGCAACAAGCGACTGCTCTGTAGCAGATCCGTGACTGAACTGATAATGGGTGTAATTTTGTTTTGGTTATACAAATGAAATAGTGCAGCGGCAACTTAGGTGGTCGGCTCGGGTTGTAAAACTACATTCGAGATTGTAAGGCCATCGGTAAACGACTGTGAAAACAAAAGCACGGTCATAAAAAGAAATCCATTGTTCAAGGAAACACTAAATTCTGTCTAGACGATATATCCTTTTGAGTAATTCTAAGAGATACCGATCTCAATTGTCTTTTAAAAAGATAAAGTAGAGTCTAGACATGGACCCTTTTTTCTTTTGCTTTGCTGAATTGTATAGAAATGCCGAAGTCAATTGTCCTTCCTTTTAATCTCGGGTCTAACAGGCAGCTATAGTATTTTTTAAAGAGAGAAGGAAGTCATGTAGCATCTCTTTCTCGCAAGTGACTATAAAAGGCCCGAACCTCCACGAGGAGCTCTCTTCTGCCTTCAGATACGATACGGTTAGCACGTCTGTCCAGGAATAGTGTTCGTACCGAGGACAGCCAGACTAGTTTTCTTCGTGTATCGCAGAAGTCCAGGACGCCATCTTATATTACGGGTGAATATTATTCCTCCTATTTTTAATGTGGATTTCATCGCCACGCTAAAAACCCACCGAGTAAAGTAATTTCAAATTGTTATTGAAATCTCCCTTGATAAATACAACACATTCTTTCTTGCCAATTTTAAACTTTTTGTTTCTTGACATTTCGTCAAATTTTTTTTATATATTGTTTTTTTTCTTTTTTTCTTTTTTTTTACAATATAATAAACTGTTTCATTCCAAATTATACTTGTTTAAATTGAGTCGCCTTGTCCTGCTGTAAGTGAGAGAGAGTTATTCAGAGTTAAGGGAACCCAACAAACCCCAGAGATCTAAAGAGTTCTTGTCTCATAAGAAGCCGGCGGAGCTGAACGGAATAGGTCACACCTCATATGTTGGTAATGTTTTATAACTAATATATGTATTTTTTTTTGTGTACAACCTAATATTGTTTTAAAATAGGAAAGAGGTGTGACAAATTATATAGCAGACTCTTTTTAAGGGCGAACTTACTCGACATTTTCACCGACTATTGATGAAAGTATGAACGTTGGTAGCATGAACTGACTGGAAGCATTCGAAATGTGGATATACCGGAGAATGCTACGGATACCCTGGACGGATATGATCAGCAGCACGAGGTGTCTTAAAAAAGCTAAAGTTGATAGAGTTGCTGACTAATATTAAAATCCGAAACGTGTCCTATTTAGGTCATGTATTTAGAGGAGAAAAATACAAATTACTACACCTGATCATCCAAGGTCAAATAGAGGGTCGAATAGGTGCTGGCAGGAGGCAAATCTCCTGGCTCCGCAATATACGGGATTGGATTGGTATAAGGAGCGTTGGGGATCTTTTTCGGGCTGCTGGGGACAAAGATGCTTACCCTCAGGTGATAGTCAACGTTGGGGGTACCTAACGTGACACTAGGAAAAAGAAAATTGATGAAAGCCTAAATATATTGCAAAAAAAAAAACAAGTTGAATATCAGGATAGTCATGTGGGGGCTGCGACTACTAGGAACTTCTCCGTATCTGCATATATTAAAAAGAAACATAAAAGGGTTGAAAATGGTAGAAAACTGTCCAAATCAAGATGAACTATAAAGAAATTTTTATAGATTTTCCCATTTGTGCTAGTAATACACTCGACTTTAATTGGAATTTAGTTTATGTGCGTGGTGTTCATATATAACATAAAGCCTAGTTTTTACATAAGACCCCTTCGACGTATTTTGGTTGGTTATAAGAGACACATACCAATTAGCCCACCAGGTTTTACTAAATACAACGGAAGGGCAATACAAATCATAGTGACTAAAGATAATGCATGGAGATTGGAGAAAACGTGGGACTCATATGAATAAATAAATGGCAAATAATAACAAAAGTCTTTTTTACCTATTTATTCAATGGGGTGTACATATTTTAGACACTATAGTAACAACGTATTTAAGGCAAGCAGGATAAAATCAACAATAAGGAAGTTCGTAGCTATTTGTCAGGCAGTCTGATGGATAGCAAAGTATGTTAACGTGGTGTGGACATGGCGTATTAATATGAGACATGAAAACTTGACGCTTCCTACGGTATGAAAACTTGACGCTTCCGATGATATGAAAACTTGACGCTTCTTACGGTATGAACACTTGACGCTTCCGACGGTATGAAAACTTGACGCTTCCTACGGTATGAACACTTGACGCTTCCAACGGTATGAAAACTTGACGCTTCCTACGGTATGAAAACTTGACGCTTCCTATGAAAGCTGTGAGGAGTATATTATTTTGAATAGTCGAAATGGATAATAAAAATTCCCAAAGGTATTATAGGACGCCATTCTGATCAAGAATGGTCAGCCTTACAAAAAATAGAATCTTAGTGTCGTTAATTTCTGTACATTCGGATAGATCGTGTTAAATTCGATAGAAATCATGATGTTCTGCAATGTTCTAGAAGTACTTTCACGTGCTCGAAATATTATTTGTTTCATTAAAGCGGTAAAGTCAAAAGGAGCGGCTTGAGACGGCGTCAAAACTTTTGAAGTCTACAGAAAGCCACCCTATACACAGGTGCCCAGTTTTGATGTCATAGCCCCACCATTCTCTCTGGGCTATATATTCCCCCCCTCCCCGCGGAGCAATCCCTTATTCACGCCCGGAGCCCTGCCGAACTCACGTCAGTCTATTTTGTGCTAAAGTACGTCTTATTCTTGTAATTTATAATTACGGCTTGAACCTATTTCTAACCTCTAATACAGTTAGAGTCAAATTAATTCACCGAGAATTTCTTCTCTACAATCAAATTCTTATCCTAGATATATCTTCTATCTAAGACGCCGCGTGCTGTTTGCGCCATATTCCGAGACCATTTCACGTTCTTCAAATCCATCAACGATTTATCCCACGCCTTTCTCAAAAGGGGTGGCAGGAAAGATTGTCTTCACACCCGTCACGAATCGATCCGCAGTTCCAGCTTCTAGAATGCGTTCAAGTGGTGTCCAGACACGGAGAAGTCCTGTTGCATCATGACTACAACAATTACGTCATTATAGTTTTGAAAGTATTGTGATCCTATCTTATTTGTTTTTCTTTTGGTGATTTCAAATTTTGCATTACCTTGTTTCTTTTGTTTTACGACGCTTCAGTACGAGTGGATTTAATACAGTCAGATTCTTATTCAAATTCTAACTAGTCCTACCTGGATCATTGATCCGGTAGTGATAACAAATAATTTTAATTTTAATTATTACTGTGTTTCATTATTATTGCCTTTCCTCTGATGAATGTGCTGTGAGAAATTCTTGTGTTATTACCTGTCGAATCCTGAGACCAAATAGATCTGTGTCCCTTTTTTTCATTTTAACCGCTGAGCCATTCGAGTTTAACTTGATTCTGATAATTTTCCAAGTTAAATCATTTAAAATTAAATTAACCTCAAAGTAAAGGAATATCGGAAAAGAGTCGTTACAAAACTTGACGCTTCCTACGGTATGAAAACTTGACGCTTCCTGACGGTAAACAGGAACCAATTTTAACAAGTGGCGCATAAGAATAGTCTAATCTGTCAAGGGAGGAACAAAGACACTCAAGTAAATAAGAACGGTTGGATCACAAAACAAATTTAATTTGACAGTAACAGATTGACATTTTGTGGTCAATTTACAGGATGGCTGTCAAATATACTCCATAGTGGGGATAGTCCATCATATCGTCGTAAATTTTTTAACAATACAAAAAAATAATTTTTAAATCGGCATTTCTTCATTCCTTCGGGATAAAGGTAAAGGTAGGAAAACCATTTAGACAGTCGATCGGAGCGTGGTTGTTATTGCGACAGGATTTTGAGTACTTGGGCTTTCAGGATGAATGACGAGTGGAAGGGATTTATGTGAGATTTGTGATTGTGTGCGGTATAGTGTGGGATGAATATTTTTGGTCTTTCTAGAGTGATGATGTGTGAGGAGTTGAATTTCGCAAGATGTTTACAGTTTGTAGTTGAGTGTCACTGTCAGGTTGATGAGAGCGTGCAACGGGGTTTTATTCCTGTGTAATCAAAAATCGGAAAGAAGTATCGATTTATTTTTTTCATGATAAATATCCTCAGTGAGATACAGGCAAAAGCCTAGTTTACTGAGGATACGACAAACGAAAGGCAACAAACCCAGATCCATTAAAATTGTATGTCCAAATCAAATGATCTGTTGTTTTTCTCAAATTGTGTATATTTCTTGTCATGTGTAATAATAAATAAATAATAATAAATAAAAAAAGATGAATCTCATGATTGGTAGATAGGTGACGCCTATGGGCACATCATACTAAATTATTTTTTTTCAAATGTATAATTTTAACTAGACCGAATTTGTCTTACCAGCATTCATAATTGTATTTTCAATATCCATATGATTGTTAGAAAATATTCCCCAGTGTATCCGTGTTAAAGAATAGGAAAGCCTGAAACTTCTCCAATATATTTATAGCTTTCAAAAGCAAAACCTTCATATCAGGTGGTGTCATTTTTATTTTTCATTCTCTAAAGAAAGCCTTCGACATATTCGTAGATAACTGCAAATTTTCAATAATGTCTTTTA
The DNA here is from genome assembly GCA_949825065.1 of Odontocerum albicorne. Classification (NCBI taxonomy): domain Eukaryota; kingdom Metazoa; phylum Arthropoda; class Insecta; order Trichoptera; family Odontoceridae; genus Odontocerum; species Odontocerum albicorne. Next base: position 49,699,373 of record OX463839.1, read on the forward strand.
GTCAGCTCACTCGCAATCAATAAATTAGAATATTATCTTAATAAATGTAGCCAAATTATGATAATTTACACCTATATCAGAAACTTTCCTTCAAATATTCAGCATACTTCATTCTCCACTTTCATTTCTGTTGTATTGTATTTGTTTGAGTCATCTGGATTTCGTTATCACTATCTTTAAGAATTGCGGCCTTCTTCCGACACCTTCATGTTGTATTACACTTTCGTTGTTAACCCTCCGATTAGTGACAAGGTCCCTGGGAACATTTTCGATTTTTGTTTGCTCACAACTATCTCTTTGTATGTTTTGAAAACGTGATGTTGCATGTATTCCAAAACAAAAACATGCTGAATCGATTAAAATCGGTTTCAAAGCGGTAAAATCACTTTTTCGTGTTTTATTACGGTTTGAAAACATTTTGTACGGGAATCAGGTACAAGATCTTTAGGGACCTTATACCTGACTTGTACCATTATTGAAAGAAATCGTAAATGAATTGTATTTGCTGTGCCGAAGAAGAATAAATCGGTCCTGCTGTTGTATACAATGCATTATAGTTGTTCGGTAGATAGTGAAACCGATAAGCGAAAGCCAATGGTCATTCTGGATTATAATGCCCATAAATCTGGGTTGGACACAATGGATCAGATGCTTGGCACTTATTCATGCAAACGTTCAACAAATCGTTGGCCACTTATAATGTTTTACAACATTATAGATATTGCTGCATTGACCGCATTCGTAATTTACGATGAGATGAAGCCTGTTCAAAAAACAGACAAGCGACGTTCGTTTTTGCAATTGTTGACAAAACAATTAGCAATTTCAAATATCAAAGAACGAGCAACCAATACATGCATAATGTGCTATCCCAAAATTCGAATCGCTATGGAAGCGTTTGATGTAAAGGTAACGTTGAAATTGAATATTGAAACGTACAAACATAGAAATAACATTTTTTTTATATTTTCCGGTAGTAGCAAGACTAACATCAGGAGCTGCACCTTTGTTTGCAACTTATATCGTGCGCAAAACCAGATCATATTGCTATACCTGCAATAAAGCGGTTTGTGCTGAGCATTCAGCATTATTGTATCGGTGCGATACCTGCATTCTAGCGTTAGCTGACCATGAATAAGCAGCACAATATTACATTTATTATCACTTTTATTTTTTACCTGTCAAATAAAACCTGAATTACCAAAAAAAACTTATTTTTTTGCCTTTATACTTATATTTTATCCTTCTATATACATTTAGGCACCTTATACAACCATAAGCTAACATAACCATAAGCTACATAACCATAAGCTAAAAATTGTATGGTATTATCACCATACACGCATAATGTGCTATCCCAAAATTCGAATTGCTATGGAAGCATTTGATGTTAAGGTAAAATTGAAATTGAATATCGAAACGCACAAACATAGAAATAACATCTTTTATTTTTTTTTATATTTTCCGGTAGTAGCAAGACCAAAATCAGGAGCTGTCTTCATTTGCATCTGTACGAATCGGCCATCCTGCCAGTTATATCGTGCGCAGAACGGACGCCAGCGCAAAACCAGATCATATTGCTATACCTGCAATAAAGCAGTTTATGCTGAGCATTCAGCATTATTGTATCGGTGCGATACCTGCATTCTTGCGTTAGCTGACCAACTTTTATTTTCTATCTGTCAAATAAAACCTAAATTACCAAAAAAAAACTTATTTTTTTGCCTTTATACTTATATTTTATCCTTCAATATACATTAAGGCACCTTATACAACCATAAGCTAACATACAAAACCATCAAGACACACCTGCATGATGATAATACCATACAATTTTTTTACGGTCCCTAGAGACCTTGTCACTTTTTAACGCTGCCGGGGCTGTCACCGATCGGAGGGTTAATAGTACAGCCTGGCGGATTTATTTCCATGTGGCAATCTCTTCCAACCAACCAGAAAGATGATAAAAAAGCCTTAAGCGAAAACCAGACTAAAATCATTTTTAAAAAACTTTGGTTTCCAGTGGGACTTAAACCTGCAGCTTCCGGGCTTGGAGATAGGCGTCTTACCAACTAAGCCACGGAGATCGTACTTATATCCTGGAATATAACACGTATAAATTATCATCTTACAAATTATTCATGACACCATCTTGTTCCTTAAGATTTTCTCTCACTCCTGAATTTAACTGTAACTGGTATGATAATATAGGAAGACCATTTTAATATCCTGTTCTAATCCCCTAAACGCTTTGTCTCCAGCTTTGTCAAACTTAATTATTGATGTCAATTCCCCTCCCGAGGCAACCCCTTGTCATATGTGATTGTGATTGACACCCTCTCAGGATGAAACACAAACGTATTTCAGCGTATTATGTAGCTAGCGGCGTAGCGAGAAATTGCGAGGGTCCAGGCAATCGTGAAAATTCAGCTTTTATTTATTTCTACTATAGTAACCACGTTTAAAATAGAAATATAAAGTTACTTTAAAACACGTGGTTTGATTTCCTTTCAGACGAGAATTTCGTATAAACAGAAATCATAAAACACAGATGTTACTCTATAAAAAACTGCGCAAAAAAGTTTAAATATGCGTTTGAATGATTTACTGAACTAAGAAAGTAACTTTTTATGTTTCTTTTCTAGCATAAATAATTTATTTATTAAAAAAGGTTCTTAAGTATTCTTATATGTAACTTATTAATATTTCAAAGGCCTTTAAACCTCATAGTTGTTTTATATACTGAAATATAAAATTAATTGTTTTCTGAAAAGCCTGTTTCGCTTAACAAAAGCAATGTAAACGTATAAAGTGAAACCGGTCTGTTAAATTAATAAATATTTACTGCGCACATTTTTTCCACATTTGAGTATTAACTCATTATATTTGAAAATAGAGTTTGATAATGTAAAATATCATATTAATTAATAAAATTGCGTTGTTTAAGTACCAAACCTGTACACGTTTTAAATTAAATATCAAATCAATTAATGAAATATCAAATCAAGGGAATTTGATAATGTAAAATATCAAATCAGTTAATAAAATTGCTTTGCTTAAGTACCAAACTTATACACGTTTTGAATTAAATAATTGGAAAAAAAAACATTGATATGATTAATCATATGTTAAATTTGATATATGGTCTCGTAATTTTTTTTAACATTTTTGCAATACTTGAATCAGTCGCTTTATTTAATTGAAATCTATCACTTTGGCTTGGAAAATTTTTGTAAGGACTGGTGAATTGTGTGAACCCTTTTGTGTAACAGGAGAAATCCGTGCAAAGTGGATAAAAAATTAAAATAATAATTCACTAAAATGAATTAACTTCTCACTCACTAAAATGAATCGTATTCTTCAAACAATAATGTATCCGTGCCCATTATATTAATCACAGAAAGGACATAAATCATTATTTTAGGACGAAATTCCTTAATGTCAAGAAAAATAATATTTATAGACGAGTTACATGAAAACAAAGTATTTCGTAGCAAGCATATGTTTCTAGCGAATTTCGTAGCAAGCATATGTTTCTAGCGAATTTCGTAGCAAGCATATGTTTCTAGCGAATTTCGTAGCAAGCATATGTTTCCAGCGAATTTCGTAGTAAGCATATGTTTCTAGCGAATTAGTTTGTCAAAGGTTGTGTTAGTATAATTTCAAGCGAATAACCTTAATTAGTTTGGCAAATCATTTGTATGAAACCTGTATATAAAATAATAAACCGTTAAAAGAGTAGTGATTTCAAAAATATGTTTTAAAGTTTTTTCGATTCTTTGTATGAGTTGAATAAGGTTTGTGGAGTGTTTATGATATGATTAGGCGAAACCATACGATAAAACACTCCCAAATACATTTCCAATTGATGTTTCTTAATTTCTTAAGGATTCATAAAAAAACTAATACTCGTGAAAACAAGAATTGCAATTTAAAAAAAAAATACAACGTATTTTGACATGGTTTCTCTTAACAAATATTTTATTTCTTTGAACACTAAGAAATGGACGATATTTTTTTTTTCTATTTCATTTAATAAATTTTCCCTCAATAACTTTTCTCAGGTACGTCTCTGCTCAAAACAGTAGCGAAGAGGAACCCTTTGTCTGACACATGTATAAGCCCCCGTGTGTAAAATCAAATATAAACTGTTTATTGGATGTACAAAGAAGACGATTTCAAGGTTTCCACACTGGCAGTTGAATTGATTTTAATCGCGATACAAATTGTTCTGTCGTACCTGCGTAACGTTTGTTGAGTATTTCACATCATTGTTTGAAGTTTCAAATGATGTGTCTGTTGTCTATACTTTAGTGGAAATGTTTACAAATTGATCATAAGAAACTTTAGTTTTTGAATATAATAATCGTATGAATTGTTAGGTCGTCTAAAGGCACTGTGTAAATTTCTTGTTTGTTAAATTATAAAAAAATCAATTGAATTGACAACCGAATGAGATGAATTATGCTTGTTAGCCGTCTTTCATATCCTGTATATGAAAAACATCTATGTGTGTATTTGTTTATCGTTTGCAAGCTGTTGTAATTCAATAAGCACACAGTCTAGACATATCAAAACCAAAGTTCTGATTGTAGGGAGATAAGACAGTACTTCAAAGCACTATAAGAATTCGTTGAAAGGTGCATATCAGTAATAAATAAATATTAATTTAAATCTAAAATGGCTTCAAAGTAAAATAAGTTTGGAATTGAACTTGAGGCGCCCACTTGCTTAGCAATAATGTTAACCTTTAAACCACAACTTCCGACCTTTTGTATGTAATAACACATTTTTAATGGAAAAAATAAAACAATTAATTTTGTTTACTTTCACTGTATTAACCTTTCCCTTCCTGTGCTAAAAAAATCCGAGCGTTCCGGTGCTGTGTATTCAATACACATCCAATATACATGTAAAAATGAGCGATTTAAAATAGGAAAAATAAGAGTATTCATAGCTAATCGCTAAAATTATTTAATTTGAAGTTAAAAGTGATAATATTTGAAATTTATTTGCTGAAATCATGAAAAAAACATCGGCCGACGTTCACCAAATGGGCAAAGCGACCACCTCAGACGAATGACCGAAAGCTACTGAAGCGAGATAAGCGAGCGAACTAAGATTCTGTCACTTTTGTTCCTTATTTTGTTCTTTTAATTTTGGATTTGCACAAATTAATGTTTAATTTTTTCATGCTATATGTCCATAGTGAGATAGATACATGCAAAATCCTTATTAACTGGAGACACGACAAATTAAAGGCAACAAACCCAGATCCATTAAAATTGTGTGTCCAAATTTAATTACCTGTTGTTCTTTTGCAAATTATGTATATTTCTTGTCACATGTAAAATAAATAAAAATAAAATAAAAAAATGCCTCAACAACTTAAAAAAGATTAAACTACAATATTTTAAAATCAAGTAAGATTTTAAACAAGTTAAAATAATCATACATAAAATCAGTAATTAATTAAGAGTTGATGTTAACAACTTTGAAATGTCTTACAAATTGTTTTAATTATTTCACGAGCAAAACGATGCGATATAGAAAATTAATGTCAACAAAATTCTGTTAATGTAATTACAAAATTTTGTTTCCCCAATTACATTCCACTCTGATTTTGAACAAATTATACTTTCAAACCCCATTTTACCTTAATTATTGTTCTACATAGACTACGGAGACGCCTTGCAGAATTACCAAGATCGATATTGGATTGATTGAAAATTTTACCGAAGTAACATAACAAAAATTACGAGTCTCTATTTTTTTTAAATCTTGAACTAGCATTACGTTGTAAAATAATGTATGAAATGTATAGTGTAATTGATACAAGTGATGGATTGCTTGTTCGGAGTTTCGGACCGATGGTAGGACACCTTACTCCTTCATCGGATAAGTTCTGACTGTTAAGATATTTATTGGAAATTTTTGGATCTTTTTGGGAATCGGGAAAGGATAGGTTTGTGATTGAAACACTTCCTTGTTTAAGGAATACTTCAAAGGGTTTATTGCCAAAGGGTAATCTTTATCAATCAACCAGCATTAGTTAATTTTTCTCTAACTATCCTTTTGGTCTTCTTTGGTCAAGCTTACTTTTGCTCTTTATTTATTGTAGACAAAAATATTTGTCTTAAACATCTTTAGCTATTTTTCTATCAAAATTTTCAAAACTACCTCGAAGATTTTTTTTATATAATATAATATACTATACGTATCCAGAAAGTAAGTGTACTGAGGCTCTCACGACCGGATTGATTTTATTTTCGACATGTTGGCTACACTTCCGTGTAGCCTGACCCTTCCCCTCCGCAACGAGACCGACCTTGAGAAGTGTCGACGCGACAACACGTTTCGTGAAAAATGTCAATCCAATCTCCCGCCAAGTGCGAAATACGCGGCGTCATCCGTTATTTCGTTTGGAAGGGAAAACTTCCGGTTGAGGTTTATAATGAGGTGAAAACTGCATATGGTGATAAAGCTTTGAATCGTACGAGTGTGTACAAGTGGTGTCGCGAGTTTAAAAACAGTCACGTCACACCTCTTCACCCTCCGCCAAAAAGTTCAAAACCACAATTTCAGCCAAGAAAATCATGGCATCCGTGTTTTGGGACTGTCAATGCATAATTTTAATTGAATATATGCCTCAAGGGGAGACCATCAACTCTGCAAGATACTGTGAGACCCTAAAAAAATTGCGGAGGGTGATTCAGAACAAGAGGAGAGGCATGCTGATAAAGGGAGTTTGCCTGCTGCACGACAATCCCAGACCACACATGGCCAACGCCACGAAGGAACTGCTCGCCTCGTTTAAATGGGATGTCCTGAACCATCCCACGTATTCCCCTGACCTAGCACCTTCAGATTACTATCTCTTTACCTCCCTGAAGCTGCACATGGGTGGAAAAAGGTTTTTAACCGACGAAGAGGTAAAGGAGGAGGTGGAGAAGTGGACGGAGGGGTTGGCGGGAAACTACTTCGAGGAAGGCATCAAAAAGTTGATACCCCGCTTCACCACCTGCATTGAGAGAAATGGCGACTGCGTCAAAAAATAGCTTACATATATACTACGGTAACCACGTTATTTTTTTGTTTTAATAAAAAAAAATGTAACCTTAAAAAATTCAGTACACTTACTTTCTGGATATGATTCGTATATTATTTATGTTGCAGCATTTCTAGAAAACCTTTAAATAATTTTAGCTTTAAATCAAAATTTGAAAAGAGGCTAGAATAATACTATTGGTTATTTATTAATTAATGTCACTTCAAAAATAAATTATTCTTTGCAAAAAAAAGAGAGTTATAGCGATTCTGTCTTTGAAAACATAATGTCAACTCTAATCCCTCCTGGAAAGCTTATGAATCTTTTTTAGATTATAATAGTCGAGTAATAGAAAGAGAACAACAAGAAATTTCCTCTGCGTCGAACTAAAAGCTCTCCCAAAGCTCAAATCCAATTTACTGAACAAATCAACTCCGTCAATAATGAACAACGGTCGTCGTCAGTAATTTCGAGTTCATCAATAACGGGGCCAGTCGATGTCGTTGTCGCCAATGATGAAATAATACCAAAGTGACGACAAATTTCGCAGTTCATTTGAGAGAATGTTATAATTGCGGGCATAAATATTCCTTTGAGAGTCCTTCGCGTTACGACGAGGGACTTATTTCCATTCAATTTATGCATACCAAGGGTTCTCAAGCTATGGTACGAGTATTATAGTCAGAACACATTTAAAGCTCAAATTTGAAATAAAGAACGTTCCCTAAGACAAAGCATTTTTAAAATTTACACATTAAAAATACAACTAATACTTAATTATTGTAAAAAGGTGTGAACTGAAAAACGTCTGGTGTCCCCGTGGCTGGGCTCGCTCTATATTGATGGGGTGTATCTTGGCCGAGGGGATGTTATTAGATAAGCTTAGATCTTTTGATAGCTTCTGTCTTTAATGTTTTATCTGCAATTTATGTGTTTTTGAAGTGTATTTAAATATATTGTGTACATAATTGCGTGATCGTGTAAGGAACACCACAATCCGAGAGGTTTGTGAGGTCCAAGATGTAGTCAGATGGGGACAACAGCGTCGACGATACTGGTACCAACATGTACAGAGAATGAATTCCACAAGAATTCCATACATAGCTCTGCATGAGGTGCCGGATGGACGGCGTCCACCAGGGAGACCCCCGAAACGATGGAGAGATAGCTGGAGCTCAGCATCACAAGAGGACAATCCTGCAGTAACAGACTCTTGAGTCTATAGAAAGTTTAAGAAGAAGAAGAAAAATATGTACATACGTTGTTGCTATCAATAAACCTATACTTATTTTCAGAAAATGGAATATTTTATACCCATTTAATTTATTTACAAAAAATGAAATGTTAAAGCTGGAAAGTATATGAAAGAGCAGAACTATTACCATCACGACGAAAATTTGCCTAGTTAAGTCTCTCGTCTTCGTAATATTCATGTGTGGCGCGGAGACTTGGACTCTGAGAGAAAGTGAGAGACGTAGAAAATATGCATTTGAAATGTGGTGCTAGAGAAGGATGTTGCGAGTTCCATAAACAGCAAGACGAAGTAATATCTACATTCTAGAAGAACTGAGAATTACCAACTGGTTGTCAACAATATGCTTTTGAAGAGTCCTCCAATTTATTGGACATATAGCTCGTGGCTAGAGAGACAGTTTAGGTTTGTGGTTATTGGAGACGTGGAAGGACGACGCGCAAGAGAAATAATCCTAATGCGTTGGACTGACCAAGTGAGAGATGCAACTGTACTACCCTTAACAACTGCTCGTCGAGCTTTACAGTGCAGGGATGGAAGGAGAGGAGTCGTCATCATGGGAGTCCCGATGGGAGTCATGAGCTTTACTTCAAGATAATAAAATTCATTTACGTATAAAATAAAAACTTTATATTAGTTTATAAACATGCATTATCATTGTAATCGCTTACTTATATGGAAGTTTTATCTCTAGGTCTCTGTTCCAAGACAACAAATTAACTGAAACTCACATTATTTTTACTAAAGGGTCTTTCAAATTGAGCGTTTTTTTTTATTCTTGGATAAAACACAGATGGCGTCGTGAACTTGCCTAGGTCTTGTGACATTTGAGAAGTGTAATGTATGACATTTATAAAAATGGAGTCGTATGCAATACAACAACGCGTTCAAATTGTTGAATTATTTGATGTATTGTGATCTTCGGAAACGGTGATGTAAATTGGCCACCAAGATCATGTGATCTGACACCGTTGGACTATTTTTTGTGGGGTGGCGTGAACAACCAGGTCTAGAAAAATGACCCCCAATCAGTTCCTAAGCTGAAGAACGAAATTATTCACGTTATTGGTGAGTTAAAATCGCAATTATGCCAAAATGTCATCGAAAATTTTGACAAAAGAGTGGACATCTGTGGAGCTGCAAGAGGTGGACATTTGGCAAATATTGTTTTTTTTTGTGTTTTGTTCATACTTCAATGGCCAATAAAAAGTTTTTTGAAATCAAAGTTTATTGTGTATTTTATTCAAGAATTTAAAAAAAAGAATTTAAAAAACCCGCTCAATTTGAAAGACCCTTTATTATTTATAATGAACGGATAATTTATACAAGCGCCGCGCCGTTTAGAAAACATCTCCTTAAGAATGTTATTCAGGAATCAAACCAAATCCTATTAAAAGATGAAAAATGTACAATAACAAAAAAATAACATAATAATAGAAAAAAGGCTGTAGTTATATGATAACTTGCATCTGCATGCGTTAAGAAAAGGCTGTAAGCATATGATAACTTGCATCTGCATGCGTTAAGAAAAGGCTGCGGTCATATGATAACTTGCATCTGCATGCGTTAAGAAAAACATATTTTGGAAGATTTTAAAGTTTGAACATTAACAGTTTGCAAAATATATGATATTAAATTGCAAGAAAATATTAAAAAAATACTGAAATGTGATTTCAAATAATGTGTTTTTTTAACATACTTAGTGATTGGACCACAAAAATAAATATTTTCGTTGTTGATGAAATTAACGTTTGATAAATTCTGCTCCGTAGAGAATTTACTACAATAATTAAATTAAATTTTAAACCCTCTCTGGGAATAAATTATTATTCTACCTCAGACAATAACACTCGCCCTGCGATAAATATCGGCCAAATAATTGATTAAACGAGTCTTTCTGCGGTCTGCAAAATACAAATGTTTTGATGAAAAATCTTTTGAATTATAGACAAGATGTATTGTTACTGTTGACCGCTGAATATAATGTAAGGTTTGACTTATTTCTGAACGACTGTTTTCATCACACAAATCTATTTTCATAAGATTGCATCAAAAAAATTATTATTTCTATAAATATCTCCTAAAACGATGGTCCTCAACAATATTTAAGTGCCAACTTTGTTGAGTGGAATTGAAACGATGACGTAGAGAAAAATATTGAAAAGTGCAGAATAAATACTGTACAAATGCGTGCACTAAGAACAACACAAGAGGTGACAATGTATGACAGAAAAAGAAAGGAAGTGATTAAGACTCATGTATGTTATTAAGACGAAAAAGAGCACTCTGAAATGGTTTGGGCATGTGAAACGAATGACTGAAAAATGACTAATAAAACGATTTCATAGTGCATACGGGAGTGGAAGGCGTGGTAGACAAGGACCAAGGAAGGTATAATTTGAACAAGTTACTGATGTTTGGAAAGAAGGAAAAGTAAGAAGGTAGAGAAATAAAAAATGAGCAGGTGTTTAGAGGTTGTATGTCAAAAATGTATGTTAAGATAGGAGTATCTAGCGGTATGTTCTATCTCCCTACCCCATCAGGGAAGCAGCGTGATTACAGGCATATTTTTAACGTTGCGTCTTAAGGGGGTATTCTTCTCTAGAAATTTGATTTTTTTTACATATTATTAAAGTTTAGACCTTTAAAAATATGTCCTTTAAAGTAAATTATAAAATTCTCAATACTTACAAAGTAAAAGCTATAAATGAGGCAGCAATTACGTCACACCGGAATGACTCAGACAATAATCTTAAAACTTTAAACGCGTTTTTCTCGAAACTACTTTTTTCAACCTGGTCGACATAAAATCTCAAGTTTTATCCAACCGATTGTCTTTAAATTTGATATAAAACTTTAATCAATACTTTTATATCGTTCCTACCTCGAACAATGAAAAATAAGTTTTTTACTATTTTTTTTAAATAAAAAAAAATTCAGACAGCCATTTAAAGATTTTAATTTTTTTCTTTTTTGGGTACCAACTATAACGACATTATTTTTTATTAAGAAACTTTGTATGATTTTGGTTTCGAATTTACAAAAGGGTTTCAATCATGTCGACCAGCTTACCCTCTTTTTTACGACAAGATATATTATAACAGCTGATAACATCTTGAATTTTCAATTTTTTTTCCAAAATTTTATTTGTACATTCTCACATCATCAATAAACAAACTAAAAAAATGCATGTGAAAAATGTTTTTTTTTATTTAGTCTGAAAAAACGCCCAAAATTCACGCCTCTCTAGTAAAATACCCTCTTTAGTTTCCATTAATGCATTCAATTTTGAAGGTGTGTAATGTTTGTGACACTAGTAAAATCTTTCAAAAAGTAAGGTAAAAAACAAGTGGATATTATTGGAAAATATATACTATTTAATCTAATCCCCTAAATTATGTCTTGCTTACTCTTCAGAACCATAAATATCCATCGTATTTGTATAAAACATTGCTAAGACCTGTGTTTACTCACATATCAAAGACCTGGACATTTCCAAGGAGGACAAAAGAGTTCTCAATACCTTTGGAAGAAAGATTCCTCTCAAAATTTACGGTTGAACTTATAACAATGGTGCGGGAGACAGGAATATAATGAAGAAAGAGCCTTACATTCTGCATAGATAAATAAGTGTATTTAATGTTTTAAAAATGCAGCAAACTAATGCAGCATGCAGGTAGGCTATGTTGGATATAGGAGAGTGTAGTTACCAAAGCTTAGATGGCTGGATGATATGAAAGGGTAATTCCTCTTGTGGATATAACCAACTGAAGACGTAATGATGCTGAAAGAAACTCAATTTCTTGCGAAAATTTAAATTAAATGCTTAATACTTCTATTATATTTTCTTATTGTATCGGTAAGATTGGCATTGACTAAATATTAACTAATTTTATATAACTAATATATATAGTTCAAACGCAATTGCACACAACGCTGAAATATAAAATTATGAATTATTATCAGAACGTTAAGTTTTAATTCATCTAAAATAATATTTTGTATGTTTACATACTACGAGATAGTTTTAAAACTTAAAATCAGATTTTTTTTTATGCAAATTTTTTTACAATGATCCGTTTTGTTTTTGAGTTTTGTGCGTCCTCGGAGTCAGATAAAATCAATAAATGCCACTAAGAAAATTGACGATTGCTAATGTAATACAACTGCATTAACGACCGCTGTGGTCTAGTTGGTAAGACTCCGGTTTTCTAGCCCGGAGATTGTGGGTTCAATTCCCGTTGATACCTGTATTTTTAAAAAGTACTATATATTGGTTCTCGCTTAAGACTTCTTTAACGCCTTTCTTGTTGATTGGAAAAGACCGCCACATGGCAATAAGTCCACCAGTGTGTGCTATATACAATCAAAGTGTAATATATGCTTATCCCCACGCCATGTTATTTGTAGAGGAAACAAAGAGGACACGTCGCCATACTTTTCTTTCCAAGTGCACCAATTTTGTCCCGTCTACATTCACGCACCTCGTCATGTACAGTCTTCTAGTATGCATTATTCCTACTTTACCTTCTTTCAAAACAATGACTAAGCAAGCATATAAGATAGAAATCCAAGAAGGGCGTGGAAAACGCGGACCGAGAAGAACGTAACTGGATTAAGTGGACCATAAAGTGAAATACAATAAAACAACAACACAATGTTGATACAAACTGACCTAATAAAGTATAAACAAAAGTAATTTTACTATAAATTAGACATCAAATCAAGAAAGACTTACGTACAAATACAAACCGTTTCCATGTAGGGGTAGGTAGAAATGATAGTACCAGAGACTTTCCTATTATAACACAAATGTTTCGCCTCTTTTCCGTCCATATATCTTCTCATAAGTCTCCTATTGAAATAAAATATTAATTTGATCCAACCATACTTTTCGTGGTTTTCCTCTAAATAAATGCTGAAATAAATAAACCAATAGTAAATATTTCAATCCAATATTAGTTGTAATAATTTCAGAAAGCTCACAAATTGAATTATTGCTTATATTCTGGCATTCAATAGCCCATGAGTCGAGTTTTGAACATTAAAAAAGGTATTATTTTTTAACCTTTCACTCGGAGACCACACATCACTCGAGTACTTCTGTTTGTCACATCCACCTCTCACTATATCATCTATCCTCTGCGCTCCACCCTATAGAGGCTGGGGTATTCTCCTCTCTCCTTTGGGTATCTTTCTATTCTCTTTCATCCTCGTTTTCCTCTTAAAAAAGCGGCGAGTGTCCTCTTAATGTTTGCTACGATATGAAAATCACAATCGTATTTGATCAAGGTTTTTATTAATATTCTTACTTATTTTTTAAATATTATTACGGACAAGATCAAGACCACTCAGATGGAGTCAATTCAACCGATATTTACATCAGTGGTACATTATTTATCATTTAGGTCGATTAGTTACAGTTCAGACTGAAATAGAAATATTGTAAAACCCAACTATAAGCTTAATTGATAGACTAAGCTACCGACTACTGTAAGATTAATTAATGGAATAAGCTATCGACTACTGTAAGTATAATTAATGGAATAAGCTATCGACTACTGTAAGTATAATTAATGGAATAAGCTATCGACTACTGTAAGTATAATTAATGGAATAAGCTATCGACTACTGTAAGTATAATTAATGGAATAAGCTATCGACTACTGTAAGTATAATTAATGGAATAAGCTATCGACTACTGTAAGTATAATTAATGGAATAAGCTATCGACTACTGTAAGTATAATTAATGGAATAAGCTATCGACTACTGTAAGTATAATTAATGGAATAAGCTATCGACTACTGTAAGTATAATTAATGGAATAAGCTATCGACTACTGTAAGTATAATTAATGGAATAAGCTATCGACTACTGTAAGTATAATTAATGGAATAAGCTATCGACTACTGTAAGTATAATTAATGGAATAAGCTATCGACTACTGTAAGTATAATTAATGGAATAAGCTATCGACTACTGTAAGTATAATTAATGGAATAAGCTATCGACTACTATAAAACTCGTAATATCGTTAACGTGCTTCAAAAAACGTATTAAAAAACATAAGCGCATCTTAGTGTTATAACGTTTAAGCCATGATATTTCATAATTTTTCTTTGTATTTTATTGTTTTGCACTTTTGCCGTATACAGTACAAAATGGTGGCCTGTTTGCTATGGCAATATCTTCCGACCAACATGAAATATGTTAAAGAGGTCTCAAGTGGAAACCAGACTGGAATCTTTTTTTAAAAGTCTTGGTTCTAACGGGAATCAGACCCACAACCACTGGGCTAGGAGACAAGCATCTTAACAACTAGGCCACATAGTTCGTCAATCTTCCTTTCATTACCGTAGCCATCAATGAACTTATTACGTTTCATAAATTAAAAAAAATATTTTTTTTTGCATCTTTTAAATTTGTTTTTTCTCTGCATAAAAACTGTGAAACTTTCACATTGTAAGAGATAAACACTTGGCAAATAATTTGCCATATTGTTCATTTTACAATGAAGAACTGAAAAAAAATAATAGACTATCACTTAAGTTGTCAAATATAATATAATTTCTAAATAGATCAATCCTATATAATTCAAATAATTTCAGAAAACTTGTACTGAATTATTGTATTGAAATAGTTGATGTCGTTCTATGAAACTTGGATATTTCTTTAAATCTTTCTACTCAAAATGTAACATTATTACTTTTTATTTTCTCTAGCGTTCGAACTATGGTCTGTTATCATCGGGCAGCCTTTCTTGTTATGTTAACACTCAGCGTTCCTTCCATCTTTTTGGAAAACTGAATTTTTCTAGGCCTTTGCATATATCAAGCATTGTACTCGTAATTTAAAGAATTTTTTAACTTCCCCTCCTTTCCAAATGGTCTCACCACTGCCTTTTGTAGATTCTCCATCACCTAACAATATTTTATCCTACAGGCTTTTTTTTCAGAAATGAGAGTTTCTTATTCTGTAATTATTTTGCCTGAAATGGATGTGAGATTTTAATTTATTTAGTTCTGAGCATACTTTTCGTTTTTGTTGTACCTGCTATTGACTTCGTTTCATAAGTTATAATTGTCTTCGTCCACAATTTCTAACTTTCCACCTTAATATTAACTCTCGTGAATTATTTATTCTAAATCACGTCGCTAAAGCCTTAATTACAGTAGCCCTTAATTTTGTTTTGGACATCATTGTAGCTTGATAGATGGAGACTGAAATATTTGAGCTCAATTAGTTGTAAAAGAATAATAAATCATACAAAATGAATTATTCTGAATATGCACAAAGATTTACCTCCAGAAAATGACCAATTGATCAATTTAGAGTTAAATAGACACGTGGTAGTGTTAGGCTTCGACTAGTGCAATATGAACACAAGTTTGCTAAACGACTAGTTCAAATCTTTTTTTTAACGAGGGCCTAGTCCAAGTGTTTTTACCTCCCTCTCTTAGTAGATTTTCGGTACTTATGAACAAAGTAACGCGACACCACTTTTAGCGAAATTCTATAATAGTAGAAGCAAAACAAGATAATCGTTTACTAATTATAAGTCGTTATCTTCAAAGACCTTGGGAAAGGCGCCCTACTACATCTCTGAGGTTTATATTTATAATGTCTCCTATGAAACTTGAGGTCGAGCATAAACATCTGTATTTTTAGCAAATCAGTCATCGAGCAAAACAGAAAAGATAAATCAAAGTTTTCTGACATAGTCATATTTTTCGTTTGGTCTATTCAGTATAATAATCTTCTTATGAAGCTTAATACGAATGAGAATCTGGAGGCATTCAGAATGAATTTGACAATGGTCCTTAATACGATAAATCATTTAGACTCCCTTGAGACTATTATCTGTGGGCTTCATTGCTAAATTCGATGGTTCACATGTTTGCTTAGCACTCAGGGCACTGAGTTTTTACAAATAGCTTTTTCCATCAATTTTTTTTTGTACTTGCATCTAGTAGCTATTTAAAATACATTTTAAAGCGCTCTTTGGATAACCAGAATAACGAAATACCGCTTTATACATTTATATATTAATTTATAAATTTTACTGGTATTATTTTTAATGGCGTTGGCTTTATTCTGAACGAAGAATCTATAAATTTGAAATTACTTAAAAAGGGTTCTGATATGAAACCTTTATAAAAAGTCCTCAGAATGCGTAGGATCGCTTTGAATGGAGGAAATTAAAAAAAAATAAGGAAGCTGTTCAATTGATATGACATGAAAATAAGGGAATGAAGAAAAAAGAGCAATATAACCAACGTCTCAATATAACATCAGTACCTACCTATACTCTTTAGGAGATCTATTCCATACTTTTTGGCTAGAAAGTTGAAAAAAAAGGAAGCTGTTCAATTGATATGACATGAAAATAAGGGAATGAAGAAAAAAAAGCAATATAACCAACGTCTCAATATAACATCAGTACCTACCTATACTCTTTAGGAAGTCTATTCCATACTTTTTGGCTAGAAAGTTGAAAAAATAAGGGAGCTGTTTAATTGATATGACATGAAAATAAGGTAATGAAGAATAAAAGAATAATAAAACCAACGTCTCAATATAACATCAGTACCTACCTATACTCTTAAGGAAGTCTATTCCATACTTTTTGGCTAGAAAGTTGAAAAAATAAGGAAGCTGTTTAATTGATATGACATGAAAATAAGGTAATGAAGAATAAAAGAATAATAAAACCAACGTCTCAATATAACATCAGTACCTACCTACACTCTTTAGGAAGTCTATTCCATACTTTTTGGCTAGAAAGTTGAAAAAATAAGGAAACTGTTTAATTGATATGACATGAAAATAAGGTAATGAAGAAAAAAGAGCAATATAACCAACGTCTCAATATAACATCAGTACCTACCTATACTCTTTAGGAAGTCTATTCCATAGTTTTTGGCTAGAAAGTTGAAAAAATAAGGAAGCTGTTGAATTGATATGACATGAAAATAAGGTAATGAAGAAAAAAAGAACAATATAACCAACGTCTCAATATAACATCAGTACCTACCTATACTCTTTAGGAAGTCTATTCCATACTTTTTGGCTAGAAAGTTGAAAAAATAAGGGAGCTGTTTAATTGATATGACATGAAAATAAGGTAATGAAGAATAAAAGAATAATAAAACCAACGTCTCAATATAACATCAGTACCTACCTATACTCTTAAGGAAGTCTATTCCATACTTTTTGGCTAGAAAGTTGAAAAAATAAGGAAGCTGTTTAATTGATATGACATGAAAATAAGGTAATGAAGAATAAAAGAATAATAAAACCAACGTCTCAATATAACATCAGTACCTACCTACACTCTTTAGGAAGTCTATTCCATACTTTTTGGCTAGAAAGTTGAAAAAATAAGGAAACTGTTTAATTGATATGACATGAAAATAAGGTAATGAAGAAAAAAGAGCAATATAACCAACGTCTCAATATAACATCAGTACCTACCTATACTCTTTAGGAAGTCTATTCCATAGTTTTTGGCTAGAAAGTTGAAAAAATAAGGAAGCTGTTGAATTGATATGACATGAAAATAAGGTAATGAAGAAAAAAAGAACAATATAACCAACGTCTCAATATAACATCAGTACCTACCTATACTCTTTAGGAAGTCTATTCCATACTTTTTGGCTAGAAAGTTGAAAAAAAAAACTATCGTGCTAAACCAGTGTTTAACGCCCAATCTATAATTCCTCAAATTAACTTTTTTCGGCTCAGATGATATAAGTGTAGCATTCCTCTCAGAATGCACATCCTCAAAACACACTTAGGTGTGTCGCCATTTGAAAGGGGATCTTTCAAGAGCAGTTCCATATTCGTAACTATGAGTTTTTTTTAACCTGGCGAGTTTATTGCCATGTGGCAATCTGTTCCAACCAACCAGAAAGATGTTTTTATAGACCCTTAGTGTTAACCAGACTGGAATCCTATTTACAAAAATCTGGAATCTATTATTATTTATTTATTTATTTATTATTACACGTTACAAGAAATATACATAATTTGCGAAAAAACAACAAGTAATTTTAATTTGGACATAAAATTTTAATGGATCTGGGTTTGTTGCCTTTCATTTGTCGTATCCCCAGTAAACTAGGCTTTTGCCTGTATCTCACTGAGGATATTTAGCATGAAAAAATAAATCGATACTTCTTTCCGATTTTTGATTACACAAAAACAAAACCCCGTTGCACGTTCTCATCAACCTGACAAACAGTGACACTCAATTACAACTGGAAACATCATGCGAAATTAAACTCCTTACACATCATCACTCCAGAAAGACCAAAAACATTCATCCCACAATATACCGCACACAATCATAAGAATAAAAATAAAAAATAAAAACAAAAATATACAGAAACACAAAAACAAAAACAACAAGAAGAAACCCACACTCATGAGCCCACACAAATCTTTTCCACACGTTGGATCGAACCCGCAACCTCCAGATTGGCAGACAAGTGTCTTACCACCAGGCCACGGAGGTCGTCGTGAATTATTGTGATCTTAAATACATTTCTTCTGAAGAAGAACCGACTTAATCGGTATCAATTTTTATTCACTCATAACAACGTGGATGGTGGTGGAAATAAACTTTTAAACGTGTATAGGATACAATACGAATCAAAATTTATTAATTCACAATTTATTTTTAATTTTTTTAATATTTCAAGGAAAATCACATCAAATTAAGCTTTTTCCAATAAAAATGTCTTAGGTTATAATTTGTTTAATCAAACACTGTTTATTCCACTTTATGTAACGGTATAACCCTACCGGTTTCAAGGCTTTCACCTCATTATCAGGGGAGCACAAACAAGACTAGTCTGTGCTTCCTTGATGTATTGTTTGTGCTCCTCTGATTATGAGATGAAAGCCTTGAAACCAGTAGGGTTGTATAATACCTTTACATATAGTGGAATAAACAATGTTTGATAAAATAAATAACAATGTCTTTAAACCTCAACAATGTTAATGCCTTAACTATAAATAATATATAAAAATGGCAAAGCTTACGATTAAAGCATATCTCAATAAGTTCCCCAGAATTGCTAAATCGTTTGCACCAGGATCACTACTCGTGAAATGATTCCTTTGTCTGTAGTCACAGCAGTCCGTGGTGGATTTATGTCATTGTTATTCCACCTCTGTGCGGTGCGTTTGCTACTTGAGGGAAATTATCATTTTAGCCGGCATCATCTCTGCAAGATAAAGATATCCCTACACACCGTTGACAAATAGGATTTTTTATGCGAACAAACGTGCCAATACATTATAGTTTTGAAATACTTGAAATGAGTTATGTATATAATATATATTTCTTTAACATTATTATGTAACAGATTTAAACTTAAACCACTACCGACCTTATTATATCCTTAACCTGTTCACCGCGTTAAAAATCAAATTCCACGAATCCTGTGCGCGGCACAATTTCTGCGTTTTTTAATTTCTAAGTTTAAACACATATTTTGTTTAGAACCACTGATATTTGATTGCAACACCAAGTAAACATGACACTTAAGTAATTTTCTGATAATAAATAATAGTCATTACTCTTAAGGAGACTCATTAAATAAAGGAGATAAACTACACATTACGTAAAATAAACAAAGGAATGCTACGATCAAATCAATGCTTCATGACACTCACCCAATCAAACGCATATTGCACTAGTAATGTTTATTTACGTAAGAGAGACTTAGTAATGTTTATTTACGTAAGAGAGACTCATCGCAGGACTCGATCCGCGCGACAGGTCGTTAATGCTGGAAATATTGAGAAACCAAAAAAATTCGGCGCTCTGTTTATTCAACAATATCTCATAAACTTATATATTATTTGACAAGGTTTTCAGAGATGTCGCTAGAATAAAGATTATTTTAAATTTTAGTTCAATTTTTATTCCGGTTTTGTGTAATTTTTTTTAAGTATTTGTGATTTGAAACTTGGATTGTCGTCAGATCACAGGCGTTTGTGCTTCCCGCGGGGAACACGTTAAAAGAAAATATAGATTAAAAAATAAGCTTCTGAGATAGAGAATTGGAACAGAGATCTCACTCCAATGTATATTTAGGTGCATATCTTGTTAATTATTACCTCTATAGTCTATTTGGTAGAACACTTGTATTCCGACCCGAGGATTGGGAGTTTGATTTCTGTTGGAACCCATTTTTTATATTTAAGGATAATAGTCTTGTTTAATTTAAGGCCTCTTTAACATCTCTCTGGTTGGCTGAAAGAAACTTTCACATGGTAATAAGCACACTAGGTTTTACTGTATACAACAAAGGTGTAACACAATACAATGTCGCACTAGATGGTTAAGCCTCTGAGCTGCAGCCCCGCAGATAACCTGGAAAGGTGAAGCCTTAATGTTATCACAGTTGCTCATTCCATTCTAGTATTCTGGACTAACAGTATATAGATAACATATATTATCGAAATCGAACCGTAAACTCCGCTTTCGTAGTTTTTTATTTTAAAAAGGGATTAATTTGGTCTGACAGCATAGCGCAAGTTTAACAATAAATTTTTAAAGGCGACGGATTTAGTAGCCAATTGTAAAATAACTTAATGTAATTATTAGTGGATTTCTCCAATGAGCCTAAAGTATTATGACAACACGGTTTTTTTTTTCAAGATTCTTAACTACAGAACAATAATAATGAATTTAAATATTGACAGAAAACACAGTCCTTTACTTCATTATATCTATAACAATAATTAATCAAAATATTGAAAATAGTTTCATCATACACAGACCTTCACTTAATTTTATCTCTAAGAATAATGAATTAAAACATTGAAAAGAGTTTCATCATACACATATAACACAGACCTTCACTTCATTTTATCTCTAAGAATAATGAATTAAAACACTGAAAAGAGTTTCATCATACACAGATAACACAGACGTTCACTTCATTTTATCTCTAAGAATAATGAATTAAAACATTGAAAAGAGTTTCATCATACACAGATAACACAGACCTTCACTTCATTTTATCTCTAAGAATAATGAATTAAAACATTGAAAAGAGTTTCATCATACACAGATAACACAGACCTTCACTTCATTTTATCTCTAAGAATAATGAATTAAAACATTGAAAAGAGTTTCATCATACACAGATAACACAGACCTTCACTTCATTCTGTCTCTAAGAATAATGAATTAAAACATTGAAAAGAGTTTCATCATACACATATACTATAACACAGACCCTTCTTTAATTTATCTGTAAGAAAAATGAATTAAAATATTTAAAAAATTGTTTCATCATACACATATAACATAGACCTTTTTTTCATTATATCTATAAGAATAATGAATTAAAATATTGAAAAGAGTTTCATAATACATATGTAACACAGACCTTCGCTTCATTTTATATATAAGAATAATGAATTAAAATATTGAAAAGAGTTTCATCGTACACATATAACTCAGACCTCCACTTCATTTTATCCATAAGAATAATTAATTAAAATATTGAAAAGAGTTCCATCATACCATAAAATACAGATAACACAGACCTTTCCTTCATTGTATCTTACATATAAGATTAACTCATTAAAATAACGAAAAGAGTTTAATAATAACGTCATACACAGACTTTCACATAAATCTATCCTGGCACAAATACAATATATCGCTTCTACATGTCCATACACGTCGTCATATATTTAAGTCTATTAAAAAGCTTTCCAATATTGACTCGATCACAATTTTATACATTTGGTCGTGTCACGTTGTCTAGGTTTCCTCAAACTTTTCGCATCTTAAATTACGCTTAAACATTATGGTAGAAACATAAACACTACAGACATACACCACTTTCTACCCTTACATTTAACTTATATACGAGTCAATTAATATTATATTTTTTATCCGACAAAAATAGTGCATTTGTATGCCGAGCGAGACACCCCCAAGAGGAAACTTAACTATAACGGTGATGTATAAATTATCTTTGATTATTATCATTAATAATAATAATAATAATAAGGGTTCAAAATCCGTGCCTAGAGCTAAATCACCCTTGAAAATATTCTGTTTTATAAACGATGCTATATAAATATTATTATTTTTATAAACTTGAACATTTTTGACACTCTTTACTCCTACTTTTTTTTTGATGTGCAAGCTTTATTAAAAATAAAAATTGTTAAAAAATCAATAGACTCTAGTTCGGAAATTCTAGGATGAGTTCTGTGACAGCTCACAAATTTGCCCCGATACGATCTTATGTAATTTATTTACCTAAATAACTTGCTATTTATTAGAATTGAGGCTTATATAATATTAAAGTTGATAAAATAATTAAAATTACTAAACGTCGTTACAAGGTTGTATTGGGGCAGATTCGTGAGCTGTCACAGGACTCATCCTAGAATATCCAAACTAAAATTCAATATAGACTTAAATCCTCATTCTAAATAATGAAGATAAACAAAGAGTAAGAGAGTTATTATCGTTTTGTATCATAAAAAGTAAACACAAAACATTTTGGATGCTTTCCACCGCTGAAAGGTACTTGATGTCAAATTATAATCGTTTGTAAAAGGTTTCACCGTAATTACGAGGGAACTCAAAATTAAAATTAAGTAAGCACCGGCAAAGTGTATTTTTTTAAGTAAAACATTAAGACAGAAAACCTAAGTTATTTTCAAAATAATCTTCATAAAAAAGTGTTGAAAGCTCGGAACGAAAGCTTGAGAAGATGTAAGATTTTATCTTACATAAGTATCGTTTATTTACCTTTAAAATTTCATACTTGTCATTTTTTATTGTAAAGTATGGTGGGCTTATTGCCTTTTGAAAATGGCCTCTTAACAAATAAGATGTTTAAAGGTATGTGTTACACTAAGGTTCAAAAGTTTCAAGCATGAACAAGTTGAGTATGTATGGATAGATATCATGTCGGCCACGTATACCGCATGGTCAGTCAATGTTCAAGTCAAAATTTGATATATCTTTATCCTCAGTAGTATATCAACTACAACAAATAGAAGACGTGCTGTTTCGTTTTATTATGATATGTTTCAAATTTAACCTCACGTTGTTTCCAAGTTTTTAAAGATTAAAAATATGCCATAAATTCAAACCCGACAGCATCTAAACGTCGTACAATTTCCACATGATTTTTTCCTTGTTTTGAAGCCATGTAATATATATTTTTTAAAATTTAAAAATATGTCATTACAACAAGTCTTTTATCGGCTCTCGTTGATATAATTGAGAGTGGAAGTATCAAATTTAAACAGCAATATTGCCTGATCATTTGGTGGGCATGGCTGGCATTAAATTTGTACATACACGCTGTGACTTATTCAGGCCAAATTTTTTTGAAACTTAGTAATACGTCAAGCAAACAAATTAGTATTTTTGATACTTTAATTTAAATGCAACCTCCGGGAAATGAACACGAAACTTATGGCTGCATAATAAACGTTTACTTGTAGATTCCAGAGCTATCAAATTATCGTAATCTGCTGTTACATCATAGTCATTAGCAGGTGTTATTTTATTGACCCATTTCTCGTCATATATAGTTTTATTTATTAAGCAACATTAACAAAAAAAAAATTTGTGACTAAATAAGCCTTAATTTGGAAAATACACACTAACTCAAGAGCGATTTGATCTTGAAAATATTAAAGTTATATGTAAGTGCTACTAATTCAATTCGCTTGGATTGAAATCGGATCGTGATATTAAAACCAATTTGTTAAAAAAATATGCAAATGTACTACCCGTTAGAAATACAGAAATAAAATCATGTTTTTTGTACATATATCATGAATCATCTTGATATATTGTTATTATAATGTATCGAAACTGCTTAAGATTTTCAAGTGTAGCGTAGTATTGCAAACACGTTTGATAATGAACCGCAAGTTCTGCACGTGTTTATGTGCTTCTAAGCCCGAAGGCTCAATGAATGACGCCACTATGCTATTCATTGTGTCTGAATTAAGAATGGTTAATTCAGACACAATGACTATCATAGTATCCCAGCTATGCTATTCATTGTGTCTGAATTACCCATTTTGTTGTCATAAAGTTAAAAATGCGATTAAAAACAATAAATTCTAGGAAAAACTTTTAAGGATTAATTCAAAAAAACATTGTTGAAATTTATTTGCCACAATTCAACCTTAAAATTTATTCGATTCTTTTCTAAAATGAGATCTTATTTATTTTTTTAAAAATTCTAGTTTTTTTCTTAGTAAAATAATTTTATTACGACAGTTGAAGGAAATCCTTAAAAAATCACCTTACAAAAAATTTTCTTACCTTATATAGTTAAATAATTTTAATTGATAAAAAAGTGAAAGTTTTTATGTTATTTATCGTAAACAAAGGCGTTTAAAGTATTTTTTAAATATTATATTTTCCTTAAATTAAAATTACTCTGGTAAATTTTAATGGATTTTAAAAGGTTTGTGTAATTTTACGAAGATAATAATATATATCATTTGATATATTATGTACAGTTAAGGCATTAATATTGTAGTTGTTTAAATATATTGTAATTAATTTTTATCAAATACTGTTTATTCCACTTTTTATAACGGTAACCCCTACTGGTTTCAAGGCTTCACCCTATCGTCAGGGAGCGCAAACAAAACTTGTTTGCATTTTAAGTCATTTGATTCTTACACCATTGATATGTGTTTATATCGGGTTAGATATATATATATATATATATATATATATATATATATATATATATATATATATATATATATATATATATATATATATATATATATATATATATATATATATATATATTATATATATATATATATATATATATATATATATATATATATATATATATATATATATATATATATATATATATATATATATATATATATATATATATATATATATATATATATATATATATATATATATATATATATATATATATATATATATATATATATATATATATATATATATATATATATATATATATATAATATATATATATATATATAATATATATATATATATATATATATATATATATATATATATATATATATATTATATATATATATATATATATATATATATATATATATATATATATATTATATATATATATATATATATATATATATATATATATATATATATATATATATATATATATATATTATATATATATATATATATAAAATGTCTACATATTTATGTTTTGAATTTAGTACGTAACACTACGCACTTCACATTTGGCGGGATTTTCGATGGGCGCAGCCATTTTGAAAGGTTACAGAACAAAGACGCACGACCGTTCAGCAACAAAACTCGGCTCACACTAAAGCGAGGGAAGGAGCTAACTGGCACGCATACGATCGCGGTGGGGAGGATTAATGCAGGGCTTGGTCTGCAATCGTCCTTTACTTTCTGGACGCACCAAGTACATAATTGGTTTTCAGCGTATCCATGTATTATATAGTACATCATTATGTATACCCTTAATATTCCACTCTTGCCACTTTTATAATTTGATTGATACAAATTAAACCAGTTACAAAGATAGGTCAAGACTTAATAAGTTCAAAAAAAAACTCATAACAGATTAAACCTACGATACCTGATATGGTAAATGGTTAATTTCTGATCTATTCAATCGTCTAATCTCTCTTGAAAAGGCATTGGTTTCACCATCTTCCATAATTCATTCGTTATATGTGATCAAAAAAATTCTATTTACTTATTTTTATATTTTTAACACCCTTTCTGTCTTATTTTATAACTATTTATTCCACCATACATTTTTGACAATAAATAGTAATTATTGAAATCAATATTGGAGCAAAGGAAAAAATCATTGATATTCTCAATACTACAAAAGCTAATAAAAAAGTTGCGAAACCTTTAAAAAAATGGTGCAGTGATGTAAGAAGAAGAATTAATGAACAAAAAAATTGTGTGTTCATTACGAAGAATTTCTGGTATGATATTTGATAAATTATGGATTACTGTATCGAATAGAACTTATTTTTAGAAAGGATGTAATAAACAGAAAGCAGAGAGAAATTTCAATATTGATGGATCAATATTTTGAAAGTAGTAAGATAAATCAGAAGAGATAAACGAGGTGGAAGAAATGAAATATATGTGCCGATGTAGGTAAATTTAGCTCTCTGTCCTCTCTGCCAACCCCCAATAGGTAAACGACGTGATGGTATGTACTATATGTATGGAAACTCAAAACGGTTTAAATTTATTGTGATAATGATTTTAGAAATACTTACAAAACAAGTAAACATGTATGTTATTGGTTTTAGTATTTCCAAGGAAAAAAAACTGATAAAATACTAAAAAATATGTAGGATAAAATTTTGACGTCAGGAAAGTTGAGTTTTTTTTTCTTAATCGTAATTTAGTCGAAAATGGAAGTCTACAACATAGCTCATTTATTATATTTCAAAACTTTATCGTACAATGAAAAATATGGCGATTTTTTGCCAAAGGCAATCTTTTCCAATCAACCATGAATATGTTTTACACAAAATTGATTTTAAGTTGAGGGATTAACATTATTGATGTAGGGTGAAATCAGTCCAATACCAAAATGACAAAAAAACATAATAAAAACAAGCAAAAAAAATATGTATCAGCAAAATCGTCGATGCAGAAGAAAGGGAAATCAGATAAGGGGAATTATGGAAAATCAAAACGAACAAGCTTTGGTACTTAAGTGACATGTTAATATTTTTAAAACACATAAATAATAGTTCAAGTTTTACACAAGTTGGTAGATGGTTCCATAGTCTACGATACATACATACCATGACACAATTTCCCTGTCGAGGTCGACAGAGACAACATAACGCCATACTTTCATATCTCGACCCACATCTTAAGCCTCTTCTGCGTCCATACACCTTCTCATACAGCATCCATGATTTCTCTGACTATCCACGTTTCCTCCTCTCAGAATATCATTAATTCACTTGATCCAACCATAATTTCCTTGACTTTCCTTTCGCACAACTCCCACTCACATGTGCCCTTTCTATTCGTTTTGTTAATTTTTTTTCATTAGTTTGTTCTACATGCCCAAACTTTCTCAGTGTACTTTTCTTAGTCTTACTTTATATACCACCCTAATTTCACATAAATCCATTATCACTTTATTTTGTCATTCGCTTGCACTCTATGTATTCTTATCAATGCACGCATCTCTACAGCGTTTATTCGATTCATCTCAGTCTTCTTCCATGTCCATGTTTCACTCTCACACATCAAAGTTAGCACCAAAAAAACTAATGAGCACTATCATCTTAGCAAATTTTAATACTGTCCGGTTCGAGTAAATATATTTTAGTGCCCCATTAACATTGTTTCATATCGCTACATGTCGTTGGATATCAAACTTAATTTTTCGATCATCTACAATATAAACAGTATAAGACGACGTGTAAATAAAGAGTGGTGTACTGGAAAAGCCAAAAAGCAATCTTTGCTGGAGCGTAGCGCGAGATAATGATCGGAGATTCGGTGAATATTTTCGACGATGTATGAAAATTTTGTGAGACATAGACAAGAGTCAAGCAGCATAGATATTCAAAGATTATGAAAAAAATGAAGATAAGTAAAGACAAAAAGCATAAAATAATAATAATGCCAATTCAATAAATTATATTTGTCTCGTTGTTACTCATTAAAATAATCAGCAAAAACACAAAAACCAATTGAAGATTCAATAGAAAATATTTATGCTTTTTTTAGTCAATCTGACCGTTAAGCTCGTTTTGTAATTTAAATTTCCCATTTGTTATGAAGCCAACACCCAATTTCTAGAGAGGGTTGATTTTGTTGGAGGGGATTGTTAAATGGCTATTGGAAAATAGATACTTAAAAAACAATACTCAGCTGCTGATTGAGTTTTTTGAAGCTTTCAGCTCCTTCCCATCCCCTCGCGTTTTAGGGAAAAGCTCTTCACAAACCTAAAGGGAAGTTATTTTAATAATAAGCGAAAATTTCGGGGAACTTCTCTAGTAAATGTTTTTACCGTGCAAAAGTATTATTTTTAGAAAATAAAAACCCAAAGAGTGTAATAGCTTGATACAGAAAACGTAATGTATTTAGCTTAACTTTGACTTGTATTTTAGGGGACGTTTTATTCACTGTTTTTTTTTTTCATTTTATTTTGTTGTGCAATTTTTAAGTTGTACATGGTTCAACTTGGTAAGTAAATTGCCATTAAGGAATCTTTTTTAATCAACTATAATGATTAAAAATAGCCCTCAAGTTTAAATTAGATTCGAACCCTTTTAAAAAAAATGGATAGCAGCGGAAATCAAACTAGCAACCCCTAGGCTAAAAGAAAACGTGTAACCAACAAGGGCATGAAGGCAATTTTTATTTGAATGTTATAAAATAACTACTGGCGAAGCTTTTATTTGTTTTGAAATAATTAAGAAATGCGTTGTTTTTTTTTATCTTAATGGGCTTTATGATAGTTATCGATTTGAAAAAAGCAGAAAGCGTCAAGATTGTACTAAAAAAATATATATTGTAAGTCCTTCAATACGCGTCATGGTCTTTCAATCAACATTTTAATGTGCCTTCAGAAATAACAGACAACATTAAGTTATTTCTTGGTCGACAAAACAGATATCTTAAAAAAAAAACATTATATTTTTATCACACTAGATGACACATTCGTGCGTTCCTAACGTGAGTGAAGTAGAATGTAAAAGACTTAAATTTATACCAGCACGCCATTTCCCTATTGGTTCAGGTAGAGAAGACAGAGCGCATGACTTTCCTATCTCAACACACATCCGTACAAATTGTCCAACAATTCCTACGATATCTCTGACTTTCTACGTTTCCTTTTTTCAAAGTGTCATTCACTTGATCAAACCACCTTTAAGAGGACACATTTAAGAGGATTAATACTTTTTTTTATTCTTATAATCCGTCAATAGATGAATGTGAACTTAAAGTTGATGTGTTGAGTAAGATATAAACATCACTCAAATATGGTTTGGGCATGTGGATTTAAGTGGAAGGCATAGTAGAGAAAATTCATGGAAAGTATGGTGGGATAAAAAAATTATAGTTATGATGGGATAAAAAAATAAACAATGAAACGTGAGAAGTAAGATACATTTGTAGGAGCTGTACGAGGTGTATGAAAGAGGACAAGTTCAAATATGTATGTTGAGATAAGAAAATCAAGCGATCATTCCCTCTGCTTATCCCAGTAGAGAAACGGCGTGATGGTATGTATGTATGATTCATCGAACTTCTACTAACCGTCCGAAGTCCTTCTACGGAAAATTCTACTGTGATGTGAAAGGTCAAATTTCAATATACTTGACCACAATTTGAAAAATATATCGAAACTTATTGTATAAGTTAATAGCAGGTGATATTGAAACAACAGAAAAACTTATTGTATAAGTTAATAGCAGGTGATATTGAAACAACAGAAAAACTTATTGTATAAGTTAATAGCAGGTGATATTGAAACAACAGAAAAAAAGTTGAACATAATTAAAGTTCAACAAATTTAATGATTCTCCATCAAACTATCGATAAATTTCAGCCAGATGGAATGGATTGGACCTAATACTTATTCGACTCAGATATTCGTTTACAGATGATTTTCAGCTCATATCTTGATTCTCAAGTGACTTCAATGCCCAATTTTGAGTCCGCACACTGTCATACACATTTCAGCATATAGTACTCTTCTAGGTGGATCTACCAGACTCGATTCCGGGTCGTGTATCACTTACTTAAAAAGATTGACAATTTTACCCATAGTGTTTTTGTTATGTATTGTATTATGCTTCCGTTGTATACAATATATTCTAGCAAGATTATGATAAAGAAGTGAAAACTAGGGTTGAGCTTCAATGGGAATCAAACCCGCAATTACCTGATTTGGAAGACATAATTCTTACCGAATAGGCCGAGGAAATTCTTCTGCTTTTCCACTGTGTGGCTGTAGCCCAGTTATGGGTACGTATACTATACAGCCATGATAAACATATTTATAGTATAACAAATAGCCTTACATCGATTTGTCTCCAGGCTAATTAGCTGTCAGCAAAGGATCGTTTTGCTGCATTCGAAGCTTTTTGTAAAAGTGCTGGCCACATTCTTGGTGTTTTTGAAGTGAAAGCATTAACCTGCTTTAGAAGTATATTTACTATTCGGCGAGTCACATCTCGTCGCAGCTTTCTTTCGCACTTAGGTGTTTCACCACTGGATAAGAGGTTCACTGGATAAGAGGCAGTTTCTTTATTATGGCGTTGTGCCCATAAAAATTAAAGAAAATTTCAATCTTCTAGTGTAAATTGATAATGGCGACCGATTTTATTCTCCATAAGAGCTCGGGCGATTATGGGATTGAACTGAAGTTCAATTAATCTTTATGTTCAATGTAGTCGTGTTAACTTAATTAGTTTATTTGAATATATAATTTTGCACAAAATAAATAAAAAAAGGGAATTAAGTTAAAAGAACGTTTAATTATTTACTCAAAATTGTCGATCAAGCCACAAAACTCTTTGAACACATCAAAAAGACAAATATGGATTTTTCGATGTTACGTTATGGCCGTTGTAACATTTAGTTTGTCATAAATATTTTACTTATGAAAGAAAATGTTGTTTGACTCAAGTGTTGCAAATAGTTGCACAAATAATCTTATCTACACATTGTGTAAAATTATCTTTGAAAGTATTTTAAAATTTTATTTGAGCTTTTATAAAAGTCATAAAGAAAATTATAATTTGAACTTCTTTTGTTCTTCACCGAGTCCCATAACATTAGTGATGGAAATTTAAAAGACTACTTTGAAGTGGTTTTTGCTTAGAAAGATTCTGAAACCTTTCACTCGAGAGCGACGCGCTTTGAACTCGCTAAAGGGACTTAATGAAGCGAAAATTAAATAAGTTAATTAAGCTTACAATCAGCAGTCCCCTTTTGTAACGTGGCGTTTCGGGTATTTTGAGTTACTTTTCAGATGAAATTTTGAAACCACTAAGTGAAGAAAAACAACCCCTTTATATTTCATTTATCCCCGTATGCTTTAATTTCAATACATTTAAAACTTTTTAGTAAGTATCTAATATCTTGAAATCACTTGAATTTTGGCACGTTTGTTAGATATTAAAGCATTATTATCATTGATCGTTTATTTATTCAGATTAATGGGTTTTATATAAAGATGATTATAAGGATTTTTTAAATCATAAAAGTGAAAAAACCTTAACGAATTATTCTCGTCACAGCTAGTTAAAACATTCTTTAACTCAAATTTCTTGAATAAAAGAAAAACCGACAACCAACCTGGGTCTCAAGTCTATCGTAGAACGATCTTCCTAATTAAGGAAACTATAGATCCAGATTATTTTGAGACAGACATAACTCACAATTTTACTTCTATGCATGTACGAGTATGTTAGAATGCGCATGTCCTACTCGTAAGTATAATAAACAAGTTTTATCTCTTACTATTAAATATATTAAATTAAGGGGACTACTTGGTTATGTATTTAAACACGAGGGGGAAATTACACTTTTTTTTTAACTATCATTAGCATAAAAATAATGCTAATTTTATAAAATATTATTATTGAAAGTGAAAAACATAATGAAATAGACATTAAGAAAAGATTTTTTCTCTTAAAACAAAAGAACTGAACTTATTTAGCATAAAAAATAAGTTTAATAATATTTACAGTATTTTATAATACGAGTACGTTGCTTTCAAAATATCCCACTCTTAGTAACCGAATGCTTCAAAACAGAAAAATAAGCTTATATTTAAAAAAAAACAGCAAGACAATTGTTTGGGTGGCTAACCAGAGGTAATGATCTTCATAAATGTGCCTCAGGGTTGTCAATAACCAGCCATAAATGGTCAGCATAATATATTATTATGTCGTAAAAATCTAAATTCGGCCAATTCATCACAAACATCTTTACTTGTGCCAATATTCTAGTAAAAAGTAGTTTTTGTATTCATTATTGACATCTTGGTTTTAAAAATATTTGGCGAGATCATTCCATCAGAATTTCTTTAGTGGTACTTTTTTTATTATATTTAATAAATTCACGTACAAAACGTTTTTGAGGTTATTATAAATAACGAAAACTGATAAGTAATATCTTTAAATATCGTTGAAACGTTAGAAAATTCTTACGTTTATGAAAATGCAAACAAAAGACTTGATCTATTAGGTGTTAAAAAAAGTTGTGTTTGTTTTTTTTTTCAAATTAAAAATGAGCACCAAAAGTAAAACAAAATGGTAAAAGTTATACGTCATTCGAAAGAAAATGTTCATTGTGTTTGCTTTTACGTAACATATATTATTTTATTTGATTACAAGCCTTCAAAATGGAATATCAAGTAGACGAAAGTGAGCATTTTCGTTTCAATTGGCGAACGTTGATTTTTGTTGTTTTCACTCAAAACATGTGGAACCCAAGCGCCGAACTTCTGGACTTTTCCCATTGATTTAAGATGGCGGTATACAGTCATGTGACTACAATTCATCTGCTCTGCCAATTCTACGGTGGTTTGAAGAGGATCTTCATAAATAATATGGTTTAAGCGGTCCTTATCGAAGTCCACTGGTCATCCGGAACGCTCCATGTCTTTTAGGTCGAAATAACCGTCTTTGAAACGCAAAAACTATCGACGAGCTGTCCTTTCATTCATAGCATCTTCACCGTACACTTCGCAAATATCGCGAGCAGCTTTGGCAGCTTTATTCCCCAAATTAAACGCGAACAGAAGGAGGTGTCGAAAATGCTCACTTTCGTCTACATGACATTCCATTTTGAAAGCTTATAATCAAATAAAATAATATATATAACGTAAAAGCAAACACAATATCTTGTAAAGCAGAAAAATTTCTTTCGAATAACGTATAACCTTTACCATTTTGTACTATTTTTGGTGCTCATTTTTTATTTGGAAACAAACGGACACAACTTATGTTAACACCTTATACAATAATATTTTACGTACATTACTTTACCTTACACTGTGAAATGGGGGTAAAAAGTAGGACATTACAAGTAAGATTTTTTAAAAGGTAATTTAAATATTTTTAAGGTTGTTTGTACAAGTATTAAGAAATAAACACGCCATAGTAATAAATTAAATGAAAAAAAATGATGTTGAGTGGAAGTACAGATAATAAACCCAACCATTAAATAGTTTATATTTTTAATAATGTTTTGAAATATTCATTTATATTATATTTAATAAACAAAGTCAGATTTATATTTTGAATTAGAAACCAAAAATCTACAGAAAAATAATTTAGTTTTGATATGCAACCAATAATGTTTACTTAATAATAAACTACTTATTCATTTATTTTTTTAAGTCTAAGCTTTTAATAAATAAATTAAAAAAAACTCTTACATTAAAAAGTATTCATAATAAAAGGAATATGCTAATTTATTATCACTTTAGTTTTTCATTGACGTTTAAAAAGTATTGATTTATAATAAATGAGTATGATTTCATTACAATTTTAATGCAGAAAGCAAAACAATACTTAAAAACAAAATACTGATTTGTGTAACATTTTCATTATATTCAGTACAACCTGCCAAGCTTGATACGTTGTAATCTTTACCGACCAACTAGAAAGATGTTTAAGAGGCCTTAAGTAAAAACATGATTGGATTTTTTTTAATCACGTTAATCCTCAGGTTATTAGATATGCATTTTACTAATAAGATTATGGAGGTTATCGATATATAAAAAAATGTATATTATTTATAAAAATATATTAAGTACAAAAAGTAAATAACTCAATTTTTATGTTTTTGTTGAAAATTCGAAAAGTGAGATAGTTACAATTGATAATTCGATGTTTTTTAAGTTGTAATAGTTTTTTTCTTGACTCTCAAGTAATTTAACTATTTCAAAACTAAAGCTTTCAGAAACTGATGGATCAGGAGAAGTTATATAATAAAGAAATACTTCACTGACGTTGATGGCTCATTTCGGTAAAAGCTGTTATTTTTTGTTTAATCTTTTATATTTATTCCCATTAAAAAACATTATCGGTTGTTTACGTCTTGAAACGAAAAAGCTTCTCGAATAAATGAATAATTAATTAATATGAGGAAATATATTCACTTCATTGGAAATATATTACAAATATTGAGAAACTTAACTTCCTTTTACATTATATTGTTTCATGTTTTTCATTATATTAATGATTTTCTATTAACAAGAAAGAAATTGAAGATTTTGTTATTTAAAACAAAGCAGAAAAACAGGAAACATTTAGTAAAATGTGAATCAACTTTTAATTAGTTTTTTAATCCGTTTATTACACGAAATATTGAAAAACGTGTAATTTATATTTCATTTAGAATATTCAAAGAGTTATCTCAAAAAAGCTTATAAATTATGTTTTATTTAGTGATATTAGTAAGTAAGATCACCTTAAAGACAGAAAATGTGGACATAAACAAATTAATACTTCAAGTGGAATAGATAATGTGCTTTTTTTACTCTCTTTAAAGTTCCTCTTCTTTTCGGTGGCTAGCAAATACGATAATATTGACTTTTAATGCAACATTTCTATACCAAGTTATTGAATGAATGAATAAATATATATTACACCTGACAAGGATGAAAGAACGTACAATAAACAGTGGAAGATCAAGGTACTTGAAATTGGTGCCACCGGAGATGACTGTGTGAGTCGATTTGTGATGCACATATCTTGTTGCATATAAAACAATGAGCTACAGTACTTGCAGCTGCGACGTCTTATTTGTTAGGCTGTTTGAACTCCAGGCCTTAAACCATTTCAAAAGAATATTTACTGTACTGCGAGTCATTTTTTGTCTTCTATAATGTCAAACCTTGTGTGCATCGTCACTACAATTTTAATCACACAGATATGTCGCCACCTTTGGTTATTTCTTTCTTTGTCACTAAGTGACGTCGCACTTATAAAAAAAAGATTCGATCTTCTAGTGCAGATCGCGTTCGATGGGGAGTTATTTTGTCTCCCATAACAACATGGGTAGTGGTGGTGGGATCGAACTAAACTGTTTCTTCTTTCTCAATTAGATTCCTGTAAACTAGGACCAGTAATATACCATTTGGCTGTATCTGGTGCTGTTAATTTTATTTTAACTATTTATAATTAGTGATTACACTAAATGTCTCTCGCAAGCTCCTCAACACGAGACGCATCAAATTTTCATACTTCATCTGGCCCAAATTTCTCCCTGCATTATTGGTCGCAGAAGGTCATATTTTGTCCCTAACACTATATTTTCAGAGAAGTTTTATTTTCTCTCATTAATAGTGAGTAGTACTTTTACATCTTAAGCATTGAAATTCTCAGCGTTCTTCTAAAGAAAACATTATCAAAAAACTTTCATATGATAGCTTGAGTGAGTTTTTTTGCTTCGATGAGAAGTACGTAAATTAATTCGCGAACTATGTGTACAGTCTAGATCAGTGGTCCCCAATCTTTTTGTCGCCGCGGACCGGTCAACGTTTCATAATTTTACCACGGCCCACTGGGGAGGGGGGGACACATTGAATGTAGTTTTTTTTTTAAATTTAATAACAATATATTTGTACAATATATAATAATAAAATTTACAACTGTGGTTCATAAGTTATAGTGACAAATAATAGTAGAGAAAACACAAGGTTTTTGGGAAAAATGAAGAAAAAATATATAATAACAATGAAGGATTATTAAGTTTCAGATAATTTTTTAATTTTCTTTTAGATTCATGGGTATTTTCAATATTTTTAAGGTTCAACGGAAGGTTGAAAGTATTTTTTTTCAAGATAGAGAAAATAATTTTGAGAATGCTTAGGGTTTAATATCGGGATTTTCATGTTATTCTGATATCTTGCAGATATAGTATATTCACTTGAAAGTTATTTATCTATTTTCTTTAAAAGTTTTGATGTTGAAGTTTTATATGTTTTGATTTAATATTTTTAATTGAATCGTGTTTAAACATGCCTTCAAAATAAAATACAGTTACCCCTTAAAAATGAATAAAAACAGATTTAATATTTTAACTTAATGCTAAATCAATGAGAACCCTGAGCTTGCTTCATTGAAACGAGATGGTTCTATCTGGGGGTAATAAGAGTAGGATATTGTGACACCCGAAGTGTCTTGCTTATGTCCAGTTTATTTCTTTGTTTTGTTTTGGTTGCTGTCTTTGCAGAAAACCCCGCTTCACATAGATAGGATGTCGGAAATGGCAATAGGGATTTTAGTGCTGTGGTGGCAATCTCAGGGTATTCCGCCATGACTCTAATCCAGAACACCGGCAGAGTTGTTGTCTCGAACATAGTTTTAAGGCTACCTTATAATTAAATTTTATTGGGTATGTTCGATTTTTCAAAAGTAATTTTGATTTTTAAGCAGGCCCTTGCGCGGCCCAGTACCATTTGGTCCACGGCCCGGTACCGGGCCGCGGCCCGGGGGTTGGGGACCACTGGTCTAGATTGGTACAGTAAAATAGAAGATATCCTACATTTTGAAGCAGCAACTTCATGCCACCTACCTCTAGCTTTGATCTCTTGAGACAATTTCTATTGATCTTTAAGCCAGCATTCCAGATATTTAAATAATATGTCGTTTAAAATTTTTAATAAAATATGCTTATTTAATAAAACTCTTTATCTTTGCCGCTTAATAAATTTAGAAAACTATTAGCTAAGTCCAATGCTTTCTGAAATGTTGCTATTTTTAGTTTTTTTTATTTTTATACATACGGGAAAAACTCTTTTTAAGCCTTTATTGGATGTCCCATTTTGAGCTGGGGGATTTTAATTTGGCACCATTTTCGAACCTTCTAACCTTTTTATTAGACATGGTATCTTAAGATCAAAAGGAATTCATCCTGTAGTCTTTCAAATCGGAAAAACGTTCAACTTGCAAACCTTTTACGAAAAATCCCATTCTATTAATGTGACAAGCAAACTCCACCATTGTTTCGGTCGTAATCATGTAAAGTGAAACCACAACAAGCAATATTATTAGTTAAATACAGCAGTGTATGGGCATAGTTTTCGTTTGAATAAAAGTGAGTGAAAATATCAATTCATCACCATTTGCAGCATTTTCAGAATCTCAATGTTGCGAACCATCTTGGTCTACAGCCATACAAAGTTCCAATCGTGAATTATTATGTACTCGTATTGCATCTCATAATGCTATAAAAAATCGTGTACTTAGAAGAACACGTGGGTTTACAGTGTATGGTATAAACTTAAAGTTGATGTATTGATAAAGATGAGAAAACCCTTTGAGATAGTTTGGACATTTATAACGAATTAATGGAGAAAAACAAAAAAAAAACAGATTAATAATACGACAAGGTGTACGTATAAAGAATAGATGAAGGATGTGTGTCGCGATATAAAGCCTGGCACTGTGTCTTCTCTCCCTACTCTGACAGGGAAATGCCGTGACGATATGTTTATAACTATTAGATTTTATTACAATATGTTTTACTGAAGTTGACTTTTTTTACTACAAATATTTTAATTGATTTACTAAAACACTGTTAACTTCAGTACATTATTACGGAAAACAATATGGTGTATGTCAACAAACCGATACCACACAGGATGAGAAAATATTTATCACACATGAAAGCGAATATTTTGTATAACTGTTTTGAATACTTTGTACCGCTTATCAAAATCTAAACTTCTCATTTAGAAATATTTATATTTTTTACAACAAATGATAAAAACATATGAAAAAGGGTGTGGGCTGAAAAACATCTAATGTCACCGTGGCTGGGTTCGCCCTATGTTGGTGGGGTG
The DNA here is from genome assembly GCA_949825065.1 of Odontocerum albicorne. Classification (NCBI taxonomy): domain Eukaryota; kingdom Metazoa; phylum Arthropoda; class Insecta; order Trichoptera; family Odontoceridae; genus Odontocerum; species Odontocerum albicorne. The sequence goes on from OX463839.1 coordinate 49,737,557, forward strand.
TATCTTGGCTGAGGGGATGCTATTAGATGAGCCCAGACCTTTTGATAGCTTCTGTATTTAACAAAATATTCGCTTTCATGGGTGATAAATATCTGCAATTTATGTGTTTTAGAAGTGTTATTTAAATATAATCTGTACATACTATGGTGCTATCAATAAACCAATTATTTATTTATTTAAAAAAAAATAGATCTTTTTTTATGATATGATCTATTTTTATGATATATTTATGGTTGTAAGTGCATATTTTTTTCTTGTTTTTCAAATATAATATTAATACTTATATTTATAGACAATTTATTTGATAACGCGATGAAAGCACTGTAAAATAAGATGAAATAAAAAATATTTATCTTTAAAAAGTAGGATAAATATTGCGGTTAAATGAATTCATTTGATAATAATACAAAAATGAAATCTTTTTTCGCTTCAAACTTCGTAACATGTCCACGTAAAGTGGGAAGCTTCCAAATTTGATGTCGGCCGGTCTGTTCGGGCCCGTGTCACGCATGGTTTAACACGAAATTAACCCCATCCCCTAGAAGTACTTAATTATGTTGAAAAGCGATTGTGGGGCCCTGGTCAGATGACTGTAGAAGAAAGAGGATCCGAGATTTAGACAATGTTTTCTTTGTTTTGTGATATTTTGAATAACGACCTCTTTACCACATTTTTATTTGGTTAGACGAGGTTGCCACATAGCGAGGAATCCGACAGGTGTAGAAAAATGACAAAAAAAGGAAAAATGTTCTGTAGTACATTCTGCCAACTTAAGGTGAATGAAATGTTTTTGAAATGTTTTTTAGGGCTATAAGTATATATTGTATGTGAATAATATATTGTATGTGAATAATATATTGTATGTGAATAATATATTGTATGTGAATAAAATATTGTATGTGAATGAAATGTTTTATAGGGCTATAAGTATATGCCAATGTGAATGAAATGTTTTTAGGGCTATAAGTATAATACATTATAACCCACTGTATATACTTACAAACCATACCGCCATTTACCTGGCGGGGCTAGAAAAGAGGATATAGCACCAGACCTTTATATCGCATCACATGAATCGCCACTGCATCTTGACACCTTTCCATATAGCATCTACGATTTCTCTGACTTCCTTGAAAATACCCACATTATCAATTCAAACATGTTGAGGTGTACGTACGAATAACAATCAAAATAAACATTGTCGATTCTCTTCAGATTTATAACTGAAAGACAAACTTTGTAATTAATTTTTATCAAACACTGTTTATTCGAATCACTTAAAAAAAAAGTGGAATAAACAGTGTTTGATAAAAATAATGTTTTTAAACCTCCACAACGTTATTGCCTTAACTATAAATAACATATGAAAGATAAACTTTTACATAAAAATAGTATCACGCCGTCTTGCGGGTAGAAAGGACAGAGCGCCAGACTTTTTTTATTTCAACACACATATTTCGCCTCATCCACAATCATGCACCTTCTCGTATAGATTCTACAGTTTCTTTAATTTTTTTAAATTCCTTTTTTCCTAAATATTACTCACTTTATCCATCATTGCTTTCGTTGGTTTTCCTTTAAAACGACTTCAACTCACATTTATACTGTATATTTGTGTTGTTAGTCATTCTGCATGCCCAAACCATTTCAAAAACATCTTCTTAATTTTGATTAACACATCATATTTCTTTCTTATCCCTTCAATCAATGTAGTACCATTTCATGTTTCTTTTTCTCATTGCACGTATCAATTGAATGGTTGAATTAAAATAGGCACTAAGTACCAAAAAACAAAAAAAAAACTAAGTATGCAGTTTCGTTCTATATGTCATATATAATGAAACTGCATACTTAGTTTTTTTGTTGTTTTTTTTTGGTACTTAGTGCCTATTTTAATTCCACCATTCAATTGAACTGAGAAAAAATCTTCAAAGTGGTTTTCTCACATTCAGAATCCATATTTCTATATCCTTTCCCTCGGGATATTTCATATGTATTTTAAAGTCTTTATAATAAACTGCAACGAAAAATCCTTCGTCTGTTTTCTGAAGCCTTTCTTTCATCGAGTTTTTTCAATAGAACTTTAATACATGAAAAATGTACAATAAACAATACGCTAAAAATCATATTTATGAAGTGGCAGGAATCTTTTGAAGAAATAATGACAAACGTAAAGTGAGAAATATGAAAAAATAGATTGACAGGTATAGAAAACATTTCTACACAGAGCAACATCGCTGAGTATGAATTAAATTTAAGTTAGTATTCCTCGTCCGATGCACATGAGTGACCACATTTAGGACCTTAATCCAGCTCTCCAAACTGCGAAGTCTCAAGATAGTTTTGAAGGCGGTGGTGAAGGAACTGAAGGATAAGTTAAAGAATTACTCTCGTTAAGATACTGAATATTTAGTTTGACAGACAAATTGATTCATTGCTGTCCAGAAAAAAACTTATGACATAATATAACAATGGCAATTATACATATATAACATCATACCGTTTTCTTAATCTCCGGAACGAAAGACTGGTGACTTATCAACTGGGCTAGTCCAATTTTATATTTGACATAATAACTTTTTCTTTTTCATTAAAATATACATTCACATCATCAGGTCGTTTTCTTGCCGGACAGAAAGCCAGATTTTTCTATCTCACAATACATGTTTCTCCTCTTCCATATCCATATACCTTGTCGTACAACTAATACAATTTCTCTGACTTCTTACATTTCGTTCTTTACAAATATCATTCATTTTATACAACCATATTTCCCTTACCCTCCTCTACCATGCCTTGTTCTCTGATTTGTACTGTAATATTTGTTTGTTAGCCTTCTTCCACGATTCATTCCACGTCCCCAAAACCATATCAGAGTGCTATACATTATTTTATAATACATATACAAATCACTTCATTTTATATTCTGTCATACATTGTCACCTCATGTATTCTCCTCAATTCTACTCAGCATGCATTTTAAGGTATTTTTTTGAAAAAAATAGTACGTGAAAAATACTCCTTTCAGTCTTTTTCCATGTCCTTATTTTGCTCCGATTTATCAAAGTTGGTTATAACCCCTATTGTGGACCATCAACGGAAGTATCAAAAATTTGAAATGAAATTTGACATAACATCACCTAGAACAACAAACACGTTTGAATTTATTTTGAATCATAAAATGTGTTCCAAATTATTCCTAAAATTGAGGTATAATTTGTAAAAACAGTTTATTCTATAAAACACATTTTTTTATTATTGTTAAGAAAGGGGGATTTTTTACATACACAGAACAAACATCAATGTTTCTATATTTAAAAAAAATCATTTCATGTTATTGAGCACTTAACGTATTTCAAAATATTGCTTCATTTTTTTACAATAGTGCGTCTAGTTATAAAGGCAAACATGAAGAGATTACCATATTTCAATATTCCTTCCAGGTTGTATTGCATACAACGAAAATGTTATAAAACACATAGATTAATAAAATCTAAAAAAGGTTAAATAGTGAACATTCCATGGGTCTGATGGAAACTTAAAATGGCTGGAACCTTTCAACTTTTCAGTGATATATCCAGAGCCCTGTTTGCTAATAGGCAACCCTAGGTATTTATGTTAACTAGGGGTGCCAAGCCAAATAAGTAGGCGCCTAAAAATTTATCATTAAGTTACAAAAATACTCGTATGTACAAGAATTATAAATATTAATGATTTATAGAAGAATGCGTTCACTTTAGTTGTATTTAAAATTTTATGAGAACCACTTCTGTTCAATGACACAGTGTAGCAAACTAATAATTAACAAAAAAATTCAACTATGCTTCCATTTGCATTGCTTTATTCATGAACACAATCATAGATCGTTCCGCGGAGGGAATAGTTTTATTATAAAAACTTATTATTATTATTATAGAAACATATTCAACTTATTATTATTATTATTACATTATTATAGAAACGATTAAAAACATTTTAAAGATCCACACTAAATCAAAACAGTACAAATGTGGCACTGACCATATAAATTTATAAATAAAACCGGTGTATTTACTTTCACATTGAATATAAATAATATTTGTAATACCAAACTAAATCTAATTTGAATATTTTGTAACAACTAAAGAGCGGTAATCCTAATGGCATAGTGATGCTGACTGTGACCTAGTTAATAGTATGCCTATATAAAAACTAGTGTTTAAATCCTGATAATAGATAAAGAGAAAAGATCCCAGTTTAAATAAAAAGTGCATTGTTATCCGCTGTAGCTTAATTTGTACGTGTTTTAATTTCAGTTGCAGGATCTCTGTTTGTGATTATTTTTACTTCCAATCACGAATTATAGCGTATTTGTATTGAATCTTGTAATGGTGAAAAAATGCGTGCTTTGAGGGGAAAACACCGAAAAATAATATATAATAAAATACGGATTTAAAAGATTAGGGATGCATGTGAACCTAAGGCTAATATGTAAGTAAGATATAGAAAATTACTTTGAGATGGTTTGAACATGAAGAACGAATTAATGAAGAATTTCTTATAAAACAAATACTCAGAAGGCATTGTTGAGGAAGACCATGGAATTTTTGGTTAAGTCACGTGAATGACAATTTACATAAATGACCTATTTAGCATGTCTTCCTGCCCGGGGATTGCGGACTTAATTTCCGTTAGAACGCAGGTTTTTTAAAGATCAGCCCAGTCAGGCTTTCATTAAAGGTCTGTTTAATATTTTTATGGTTTGAAGTGATTATCACAAAGCCAATAATTTACCAGTTTGTTCTATATATGGCTACAACGAAAGTGTATTACAAAAATGAATACTTTGAAATAAGTAAATGTCAGAGTAATTGTAGAAGTCATATGAAAAGGTGCAAGTACGTAGAAGAGATGTAAAATGCATGTCTTGATATGAGAATCTGGATCTCTCTCATCTCTACCTAGATGGCGTTATGGTATTTATGTTCATACCAATAGACAATTTGGGAACTTAGTTTAGACTTCAGTCTTGCGTGCTAATGCTGATATTGGCGATCTATTAAAACCAAACATTACAATGTGAAAAATGATAATATTTGTTAAATCAATTCATCACCTGCTACTTGAATTAGCCTGAATCTAGAATATATGCTTCATAGGTAGAATGACCACCCAAGGGGCAATCGTATAAAATGATCACTAAAAAATGGCCAGGATTTTAAATGTGTTCTTATTTCCACTACATATTTACACCAGTATTTCTTTGAAAAGCCATCACTAAAAAATTTCAGAATTTAAAATGTGTTCTTGTTTCCACTACACATTAACAACAGTATTTATATGAAAAGCCCATTATAATTTCGCGTTCATTTATTTTATTCTTGTTTCTATAATCGACTATTTTATATTTGAGCACTCTACAACAGTGACCATAGATGATAGATGGACAACATAATGCAACATTGATTTCTTTAGTATAAAAACTATTCATTGCGTATACGTCGCGAGAAATTGAACAATGGATATTCATATAATATTTAACCTTGACGATATTATCTGAGAGAAGAAAATTAGAGAACTTACTGATACTGTATAAAATTAGAGAACTTCCTGATACTGTATAAAATTAGAGAACTTCCTGATACTGTATAAAATTAGAGAACTTACTGATACTGTATAAAATTAGATAACTTACTGATACCGTATAAAATTGACAATTATTTTTATAATTGTTCTGAGCTTGCCCAAATGATCTATTTGCGAACTCATTCCAGACCTACACGACTTTATCAATTGTTAAATTATTGTCATTAAGCAACCCACGTTTCCTATGATTTGTTAGTATTTAGGTCACACAGGATGGGTAATTAGTAAAGACATTTGATAGACTTATTTAAACTCTCTGAGTCCATGTCAATTGATTTTACAGATAATTTTCCTTGACGAGTTTTTCCGCGAATGTATCGTTATAATTGGTCAGATCATTGAAATGTTTTGTAATTTATTTTTGTCTTGTTGTTATCTGTCCTCTCTGCCTACTGTAAAAGAGAAATATATTGATTATATGAATGTCTATAGTAAACATTGAATTCTTTATCTATATGCATTGTTAATTTTTTTTTGTCATTTCCTATAATGTTGAAGTAAAGGTTCAACAATTCAATTCAAGTTTTTCTTTTTGATTAATATTTAAATGTAGATCACTTTTTGCACCGAATGCTCTGCTTTTACATCGATATCGATAGTATAAATTCTCCCCATTTCCCTTAAAACTTGTTAAAAATAGTGTAGTAGGTTAAAAGAGATTTCGACATAACAGTAAACCTGCATGTTTTATACTTTATAATTATTTCTCAGTTCTTAAATTAACTAGAAGTTTAAGTAAAATAAGAGCATGTGTAACGAACTGTAGATATATGGGCGACGCGAAAGCTATGTACATGGATAAAAAAGCTTGGAGATCTGTCCTCTCTGCCTATACTAAAAGGGACAAAAGGTGATTGTATGAATGTCTATAGTTACACTGAATTATTTATCTATGGTTAAAATTTTACTTTCAGACACGACTTTCAGTAGATGTAATTTAGGTTTTTTGATTTCTTAATAAAAGAGGCCTTGCTTTTTTGTTCGGTATAACTCCTTCATTTCCAACCCCCGGGCCACTCAAGGCACGCGGATTGAATTCGATATTACCTTGATGTCACTCTGTTATTTCAGGCGTCTTTCATTTAATTGTATTATTTAATTTCTCGACAGCAATTTTAGCACCCAAAGCACGTTGATCTGGGTTCGATTTAAAAATATAACTTTATCTTGACAAGTTATGTCATTGAAACAAAATGTACGTAGCTTTACTTTAATTTTGATTCCTTAAAATAATTAAGTTTTCGTGTCTTTAAATAGGTTGATAGAATATAAGTAAATGTGTTTTTTTAAATTTACACTCCAAAGGCTTTAAATTTAAAACATAAATTCAGTGTTTATATATATTATAATATATATTATATATATATATATATATATATATATATATATATATATATATAT
>OX463839.1:49744782-49808805 GCA_949825065.1 Odontocerum albicorne
ATATATATATATATATATATATATATATATATATATATATATATATATATATATATATATATATATATATATATATATATATATATATATATATATATATATATATATATATATATATATATATATATATATATATATATATATATATTAAGGTATACACAATCCTAATCATTTTACGGTCAGGGTAGAAAAAAGAGTGCCAAAATGTCTAATCAAAAATAACTCCTTTCACCACTTCTTCAAATATATACCTTGTCCCTCGGTTTTTTTAAACGATTTCGTTGTATATAAAATAATTTCGCACAACCAACCAGAAAAGTTTTATAGAGGCCTGAAGCGAATTGACTGACATTGTTTAAAAAAATGGAAACCAATGAGATTCAAACTCGCAACCTCAGGGTCGGAAGACAGGTATCTTACCAACTAAACTACGGAGGTCATCAATGTTATTTTGTGGAAAATTAGTTCTTTATGTTCAATTAATTGATTTTATTAATTTGATTACTGAACTTAATTATTGATTAAAATGTTTAGTTCTGTATTCAATTTTGTAGAAACTTAAAGTCAAATAAATTAGTAAAAAATGTTTTTAACAAAATCCACATTTTTGTTTTCTGTTGGACTTTTAAAACGATAATAAATGTTGTTTTTTTTATAAAACATTCGTCTTTCAATTTTATTCCTGTAGGCACCTACCCAGTTTTTTTAAATATTTTCATTCAAATTATCATTTGAAGTCTGTCTGTAACCTTTCTGGATTTTTGGAAGACATTGCTACGTAGAATAAAGCCTGTATAACTATGCTGTACATAATAACTTTTAAATGTGAGTTGTGTTTTACACCTTAATCTTCATCTGTCCTTTTTCTACCCAATGATGATTTAGGGCACCCCTATGATTAATACTCGAGGTTTTCACAATTATTCACCTGGCGTATTGGTCAAGTCCCGGTTAGTTTTGTCATATAAGGGTATTGACTACCTCCGTTTTTTGTCTGCCATACAGCTTTGTAGAACACCTAGGGATTTGGTTTCAGCATGTAAAGCTTCGATTTTTAACCATATATACGAGTATATACTTGGTAATATATATATATTTTACAGAGCGTTTGATAATCATTTATTCTGACAAGGAAATCACGCAGTCCAAAAATTGGTATATATATATATGTAATACATAATTGGTCAATAGTACTTAAATATAATTTTAAAATCCCTTTTCAATGAACTGAATAAATTCAAGCTCCACTTGAATTAAACGAAGTCTCAAATTGAGTGAGAATTAAACGCGTGTTTTCTATACATTAATTAATTCATATCGTAATCTCCAAGTTATCCAATTGGTAATGCTGAACTTTTAAAATACGAAACCAGGAGGCAACATTTTCTTCAGCCCCATGAATCGAGCCTTAGTTTTTAAAGCCATTGAATTAGGCATTATCCCATGTGTAAGCAATACTACATCATGTAAAAACAGACAAATACACTACAAATGCAAATTTAAAAAAGATAAATATGTGAATAATTAATTTAAGTCGTCCGTAGCTTAGTTAAAAAGACGCTGGTCTTCCACTCGAAGGTTTTGGGTTTGATTCTTGGTGGTATATAAAAAAAATATTAATAGGGAGTTCCAGTCTAATTAAAAAGTTCGTCTGACAACAATACTTGCACGCGCATGATGTGTGCAAGTCTTGTTACTTATCCTCGTACGGTTGTATTTTCAGCACATATGATGCCAAATGTAACTTCCTTGCCTTTTGTGTTTAATCCGAAATCTCGATTACTGGGGCAGAAGACTATAGTATCTCCCGGCGATGCTCTTAAGCATGTTTGTTTGAATTAATATACGTTGTGAGGAACCAAACGAGTAAACAAATTAAACAAAAACTATACATAATACGAATATTTATTCAAAATGAACAAGCAGGTTATTTTTCTTTTTAACTAAGATATGAAACGAAGAGATAATGTGTATTTATGTTTTAATATTTATAATATATCATTCTTATTTTCCCATATCTTTAGTTCGGGCGTCATTTACTTCCAAAATTCCTTATCAAAGTGCGTAATAATGCCGCGTGTTTATGATTTTTATACTAGTTATTTAAGAATATTTATTTTTATCTATCCCTCAGATAAAATTTATTTTACTATCTCCTTCCACGCTTTCATTTGTACACTTCTTTATTTCTCTCAATAAATTTCAGACATATATATTTGTTTCATAAAATTTTCGCAACTCGACTTCTGGTCATGCTCATCATCATATTAGCATCCTTAATTTGCATTCAAATGAATTATCAAAGTAAGATACTTCTCTTGTCGTAAATCTCATGACTGGGATTCGCAACTCCTGGAGGGTTGGGGCATAGGAAGAGCCTGAAAATATCTGCACTTCTTAATCACTTGTCATCCATCGAGTGCCTTTTTTTTATGTTTCCTGCTTTCTCGAGGGGAATTTGCCAGCCGATAGAATGTTTCAAACGTTTGCTTATCACGGAAAGCAGTATTTTGCTTGCGTGGGAAGTTTGTAATATGTTGCGGTAAGTTTCCAAGTTTCTAGAGGACACTTTTTTATAGAGATAAATAATTTGAGAGTCTACCGAGTCTACGCCAGCAGTCACACCTCAAGATTGTTGCAGATGTAAAGCAAGATGTTCCCTCCTATAAATTTCAATATTTATGCTGCAATGTATTCTCCGTCTGCATCTTCAATGACAAAGTCTTCTATTAATATACTGAAAGTAGGATATCTGATTCTCGATTACTTGTGTTAAATCTCTCAAGAAAATTTCCCTAATTGTCTACATCGAGCCTTAAGTAAAATATGTCTTATATTTTAACAACTGTTCCAATGTCCGTTATCTTCTTCGATTACTATGTCTTGAGCTTGTATAAAAGAGTTTTATTTTTATAAATAATTTCTCAATTAAGTTATGTATTCATGAACTGAATCTTTTAAACCTTGGATATAGTTCAGCACCCTCTTTATTTCAGCTCTTTACTCAAAAGCATTTATTCAGCTCTATACACTTCTATATAAATAACATTACGAATTAAAATTGACAATGTGTATTTTTCAGACTAGACGAGCTGGACAGTATTGTGTCTTAAATACTGGAAACTATTTGAGTTTTCAGAGAAGATTCAACCCATTACTTTTCCCTTACAAAAGTACTCGTGAATATAAATTTGATGCTTTGGTCACCATTTATGAGGAAATTTCAAGAAAATGTCTCTTATATATAGTATAACTAAGTTTAGTTGATGTTTTTTTTAAAGCTGAGCTAAGATTATCTTTAAATTATCCCATTACTTTAAGCATATGATCATACGTATATATGTCCCATTGAGTGTTAGAATTGGTTTATGATTCTGTATGTATTTAATTATTCTGCTTGAGAAAAACAAGTAACAGTTTGTTGATCAACAAAAGTATTTTAAACGTACCAATCAATCACTAATGTCATCAACCAATAAAGTTATTAAGGCAAATTAAAAAAGGGAAATAAGTTATTAAAGTTATATAAATGCTGTAAAATAATAAATAAGGTAAATTTGTATACCGCCATTTAGAGAGCAAACTCTCCTCAAAGATGTTGAAAGGACGTGTAATGCTTACGATGAAGAATGAAGTATTAAGATAGTTCAGCTAAGTAGAAATAATGAATGATGAAAGATTAACGGAAATGATCTTTGAGAGTTGTGTCGAATGCATGACAAGTTTGAAAAAAAAACAGAAAAACGAGCACAATCAAAGTTAACGAATCCTGATAGAAGTAAGATTGGAATTCCTTTAAAATAACTGAGTATGCTGGGAGAGAAATAAATGGAGATGTATTATCTCTACATATCCCCTTGGTTTGTATGGTCGCGCAGTAACGCACTGAATTTTCGTGCGGAAGATCACCATTTCAATCCCCGCGCTGTCACTCCCCTCAAATGACACAGGCACTTTTTCCGCCTAATATTCCGTTGTATAAGGATATCTATAACTTTGGTCATATTTATTCTTTAGGGACTAGTGTTTTGCATAGAAGGATGGAGTTGTTTTAATAAAAGTCGTCGAGATCGAGATACGCAAAAAAGAGAGAGTTTATTGAGAGCGTATGTATTTATAATGTATAGAACGGCGCAGAACATGTCGCCGTCTCGCTTCGCCGGACACAAGGTTATTGTCACGTGTTCCATTTACATTTCATACTACGGTCTGTAGGAGAGGCAAAATATATGTCGGCGTCTCACTCTCGCTGTTCGCCACTAGTGAGTTCAAAGACCGCGCGGCGGCCTTCGCCCAGCGCCGTCTCACATTCCTTGCAGAGCGAGTTCAAAGACCGAGCGGCCAAAGATCGCCCCAGTGGGTTCAGTGACCGCACGCACGGTCGCTACAATTCTTTCAGAAAAACACATGCCGCTGCGCTTTTTTTAGCGCAAAATAGATATATTAACGTTTTTTGTAAGTATCTTAAGACATTATTTTTTAAATTAATTTATACGATATTGAGTACGATTATCAGTCCCCCTGTGAATGAAAAGCATATGTGCGTCTATTGATTTCTTGTATGCAAAATGTTGCACTTCAGCAAGCATACATTATTTAGGGATGGAACTAGAGTTACGTTGGGAACCAGATCAATGATCCAAGAAAATTGCCAGGTTTAATATGTTGTAGCTGTTTTGTATAGTGTTATAAGAATAAATGTAAGGCAGCATATGAACTACGAAAAAAACATAAATTTAGATTTAAGAGTAACACCTGTCTGGAAGTGTGTCCGTTGTAACAACTTTTCAAACTTTACAAAAAAACTTTTTTTTTTAAATTTTGTAGACGTGATTATAAATAATATGTTACATGTATCAACATGACAATTAAATAAATATTGTAGAGAAATCGTAAAAAGTCAAAATCACAATAAATCATTTTAGTTTTATTTTTCATTTAAATATATTTGAATTTCATTTGACAGGACAAAGGGGACACAATAACAAATTAGAATATTTCTGAATAGCAATTTTCTATGAAGAACACTTGAGACAAAGCGATGCCTTGGAAAGTCTAGGTATCGATAAAATGGAAACATGTTCTTGAGAAGTTTCACGCTAATGGAAGTTGGAATTACATTATTTGAATTGAACTCATAATTCTTAAGGAAACTCGTTTTTGGAATCGACTCTATTCAAACTTAACTTAATTAGAAAGGTGATAGAAGTCTGTTTACTTTGACTCCGTCTCTATAACAGCAAGAGACAAAAACAAATTTAAAATAATTGTTGGAAAGATATAATTAAAGATTTTTAGAGGCCTTTTAACATATTTTTTTTTCAAGTTTGAGAAACAAACGAAGGTAAGAACGAAATAAACTACAGAAACAAAATAACACTTAGATTGTTTATATAACATAACTGTTTCGTTATATTTTATACTCTCAGCGCTGTGTTTTTTTATTTCTTACTAAGCAGCTCATCAGCACCAATATACATGTTTTATAACAGTTTGACTGAATTATAATTTTTTAAACAATTTATCAACCAGCCCACTAGGTTCATTGCTTATCCGGTAGCACTAGACTTATGCCCGTGATATCTACATATATAAATTCATGAAACAAACTTTAATATTTGTGAGGTGCATGGCCCTGCGGTAGCACGCTGGACATATTAGGTAAAAATACTGCAGAAAACCTACCAAAGAAACACGAACTACAAGGAAACTTTTGTAGGTCTTCCCATATGTGATAGTAGCACATTCAGCTTACGTGTTCATATAGGTGGAGTATTTATTTAGGTGGAGTGTTTATTTAGGTGGAATGTTTATTTAGGTGGAGTTAAGTGTATGTGTGAGGTGCATGGCTGTGTGGTAACGCATCGAACTTATGTGCGGAAGGTCGTCAGTTAAAACCCCGCGCTGTGCTACTCCCCTTCAAATGACAGACATTTTTACCGCCTAGTATTCGGGGATTTAGGGATATCTATGAATTAGGTCATATCTAGTCGTTTTTTTTTTGTAAATATTACATAAGCCTGAACTGCAACTTTTGTGAATCAGCATTCAACGGAAAAAAGAGAGAGAAAAAGAGAAACTATATATTAATATTTGTTAAGTCAAATAATGTTTTTTCCGCTTAAGGTAATGGCAGAATCTTTCTGGTTTCAGAGTTTTTACCACATCATCAGGGTGACACAAGCAACATAAACGCATGGTACTGACATACACGTGTCTAACGGTAAAACTACGGGCTGGGGATTGTGGGTGGAAGAAGGCAGGAGACAACTTCAGGAAGCAGCGAATTTTTACTTAAACATTTCAACTAAAACTCAACACCGTTTGACTAAAACACTATTTATTCAACTTTATATAACCCTACCAGTTAAAAGGTGTACCAGCAAGTAGTTGTAGTACAGACAAGTCTGAATTGCGAGTATGTTTGAACTGGTACCGAAAAACACGCGTCTAATGAGGAAAATTCGGGCTGAAGATTGTGGGTGGAGGGAGGCAGATGACAATTTCAGCAAGCAGCGGTTAAATCTCGGGAATGTATGTATTTGCCAGATGTTCATTCCAATGCGCTGACTTGGATATATCCAGGGCCTCAAATCTGTATAGTAAAATTATTTCAATGGGAAAAATGTATGATTTTCTCGGTGACAATGAATAGCCATAATATTGAAAAAAAAAAAGTATTATTACTGTATATTTTATAAAATATACCATTTTTTCCTAACACGTCTTTCTGACTCCTCTTCTAAGGCTATTTCATGCAAAAACAATATCAATATTGCCACTTCTGATAAACACACATTAGTGGGGTGTATCTCAGCCGGGGGAATGTTTTTGGGATGAGCCCGGATCTTTTAATGTCTTCTCTCTTAAATGTATTATTTTTTTCTGTCATCTATTTATTTCTTGTGTTTTTTTTTCTTCTCTTTTTTTATTTTACATGTGCAAGGGTGTGAGCTGAAACACATCTGGTGTCCCCGTGGCTGGGCTCGCCCTATATTGGTGCGGTGTATCATGGCCGGGGGGATGTTATTAGATGAGCCCAGACCTTTTAATAGCTTCTGTCTTTAATATATTCTCTGTAATTTATGTGTTCTTGAAGTAAATGTATTATGTATTATGTACATATTATATTGCTATCAATAAACCTATATTTATTGTTATATATTTATTTCGGATTATAACACTATTAACCTTTACTTTTGATGACACCAAATAAACCTAAGAATAGCCTCTCGTAACAAATCGAGATCAGTTCGCCTGAAAAAGCCTAGGAGTATGAGGTAAAAACATGTGTCACGGTTACATTGTGCCATTTAGTATAATTTATGAAAAATCAACGCTTAACGAGCTTGGTGGTATACTTGTTAAGACGCTTGACTTCTTGGGGTTTTATATTAAGTTCTTAAAGTAAACCAAAAATATTAATAAAAATGGTATTAGTCTGGTTAAGAGCTCGTCTGGTAACAATAATAATAAGCGCTAGACATGTGCTTGTGTTGTTACCTTTCTACGTGCAGTGTAGTTTTGCCATTAAGTGTTTCGTGCTTACTCAAATGATTCTAATCCCGAAGACCCGATGAATGCAGCCGATGCCAACAGTGTTTCCCGGTCATAATCTTCATTATGTCTAAATCACCTTTATTGAAAGGTTCCATATTAATAAATAAAAATATGTTTTTATTCTGTAGTAAATTATTTCATTTTTGCATTAGACTTTTTTTAATGTAGTGTACTAAATACGACAAAATTCAAGTTGAAATTAAATGAAAATGAAAATTATTATTACATTTCCTTTAAATAAGACCTAAATACTAGTTAAAACAAAACACAAAGTTTGCGAATACGAGTTAATGTACAACCCAAATGACTTATATGGGCCGCAAAATAGCTTATTTTCGGTTGCTCTGGGATATTTAAAACTTTTAAATGTGAAAGAGGCTGCTTCTTATTTTGTTACAGCCATTTTAATCATGGACATATCTGGCAAGTGAATGAAAAACCTTTTCCGGGAGGGACATCAGGGGAATTACAATAATGTGTTTTTATTTTATTTGTCCATGATGAAACAAAAACAATTAAATGTAACGTAAAGAAGACGACCTATCACGTTAGTGAATTTTAAATTATATTAAGGTTAGTCGCTCTTCACGTGTCTTGAGTAAATTAATCAACTTGTGTTTTCCAGAGAATATATTGTTACACATACAAACATAACATCGCGCTATTTACCTGCAAAGGTAGGCAAACAAGACAGAACGCCAGACTTTTTAATTTTAAAACACATCCTCGGCCTCTTCAAGATCTACGAGTATACACCTTATTCAATTCTTAAGATTTCTCTGACTTTAAAATTTCGTTCTTTAAAAATATCATTTACTTGATCCAACATTATTTCCTTGATCTTCCTCTACCACGTCTTCTACTCATATTTACACTCTATGTTTATGTTGTTAGTCTTTGTTTATTCATTCCTATTACAGACAAACCCATCTTAGAAGTCTCGTTTGATGTTATTTCTTTATTCATTCCTGTTACATACAAACCCATCGTAGAATTCTCGTTTCATAGTATTTCTTTATTCATTCTTATTACATACAAACCCATCTTAGAATTCTCATTTGATATTATTTCTTTATTTATTCTTATTACATACAAACCCATCTTAGAATTCTCGTTTCATAGTATTTCTTTATTCATTCTTATTACATACAAACCCATCTTAGAATTCTCGTTTGATAGTGTTTCTTTATTCATTCTTATTACATTCAAACCGATCTTAGAATTCTCGTTTGAAAGTATTTCTTTATTCATTCCTATAACATACAAACCCATCTTAGAATGCTCGTTTAGTCTTACTGAAACCATATTGTTTGAAACAATAAGACGTTTTCATGAAAACTTTAACTCCTTTTTTAATATTCAATTCAGAAGATAGTTTTCATAGTTTTTTATAACAGTTTAGTTGCAAATATTAAAACCTGGTGATTTAATTAATGTCAATTCCGATCAACCAATAAATATTTAAAAGGTGTTATGCGAAAACTAGCCTAGAGCTCTGACAGATTTGAAATATGGTTATAATTCAATTATATTAGAGTAAAAGAAAGAAAAACGTGGAACTCAAAAGATACATAAAAATTAATTTAAAAAAAAAACAAATGTACATGGTTCATTTTTTTTATGGATACGAAGGATTGAGTATAAGATTTTCGATATCGTATCCCCCAATACTCCAAATGTTTATAGATACGAAATATTAAGTATAGGATTTTTGACATCGTATCTCCCAATACTCCAAATGTTTATAGATACGAAATATTAAGTAAAGGATTTTCGACATCGTATCCCCCAATACTCCAAATTTGTAAGAAAAATATTATTTTTATAAATTTTTATTAATTATTTATATAAATTTAAATAGACTTCCGTTGGTAAACGCACTCAACTTTGTGCATTAAAAGTAAATGCAGTCAGATAAATCAATATGTAGCATATTTGAAAGTATACATAAAGGGGGCATATCTATTAACATTTTTCTTAATAAACCCTCTTTATGTTTAACTAAAACAACGGTTTGTATGTTGTATAATTAAATGGTTCCAATAAAATTCACTTCTTTATAATTATTAGGAACATTTTTTAATACATAAAATTCCAACAAAAGTATACATATATTTTTTTTAATACCAAAAATACCACTAACAGTGGGTATATATATTTTTAAATATAAACAACAGCATATATATTTTTTTTAATACCAAAAGTACCAACAGCAGTAGGTATATATATATTTTTTTGAATACAAACAACAGCATAT
The DNA here is from genome assembly GCA_949825065.1 of Odontocerum albicorne. Lineage (NCBI taxonomy): Eukaryota > Metazoa > Arthropoda > Insecta > Trichoptera > Odontoceridae > Odontocerum > Odontocerum albicorne. The sequence continues at coordinate 49,754,600 of OX463839.1, forward strand.
ATATTTTTTTTATACCAAAAATACCACCAACAGTAGATATATATATATTTTTGAATACAAACAACAGCATAATATATTTTTTTAATACCAATAATACCACCAACAGTAAGTATATATATTTTTTTGAATACAAACAACAGCATATATATTTTTTTAATACCAAAAATACCAACAACAGTAGGTATATATATTTTTTTGAATACAAACAACATCATATATATTTTTTTAAAACCAAAAATACCACCAATAGTAGGTATATATATTTTTTTGAATACAAACCACAGCATATATATTTTTTTAATACCAAAAATACCAACAACAGTAGGTATATATATATTTTTTTGAATACAAACAACAGCATATATATTTTTTTAATACCAAAAATACCACCAACAGTAGGTATACATATATTTTTTTAATACAAACAAAAGCATATTTATTTTTTTAATACCGAAAATACCACCAAAAGTAGGGTATATAAATTTTTTTAATACAAACAACAGCATATATATTTTTTTTAATACCAAAAATACGAACAACAGTATATAACACATCGATCAATAAGTCCCGGGACTTACTAACAGATGGCGCCTCTAATAACAAATCCATACCATTCTCAGTTAGTACCAGCCTTTAGAAGTTACGTGTCAAACTTTCATGACATTCCAACATTGTGTCATTGAGTTACAGTGGTTTTAGTGACGCAACTTTTGCTATTTTCAAAACAATGGAAAAACCCGAATTTCGTGTGTTGATAAAAACATTGCTTTTTAATGGGAAAAATACCTTTCAAACTCAGCGATGGCTTGAAAAATGGTATCCAAGCTCTGCTCCGTCGAAAACAACCATTTTTCGGTGGTATGCTGATTTCAAACGCGGTCGTACATACACAAATGATGCCGAACGCTATAGTCGTCCAAATGAGGCTGTTACACCAGAAAACATAAAAAACCCTAAGATAAATCGTTCTACACGGCTGGTATAGAAAAGTTATGAAAGCGTTGGAATAAATGTATCGCTCTTGAAGGAGAATATGTTGATGAATAAAGAAGAATTTTGGCAAACAAATGTTGTTTTAGTGGTTAGTCCCGGGACTTATTGATCGACGTGTTACATATATTTTTTGAAATGTTTGCATTTCAACTGATATTGGAAGAAAATATTTTTGAATATACAATCATTTGGAGACGCATGGGAAAATTAATGACCTTTGCGATATAACAAAGAACTTTAAAACATATATGAGGAACCCGAATCAGTCTTCATATCTGCCATGTGCTGGTTATGATCTACAGCATATGGAAGAAACGCGGCTAAGAAAGAAAATGTTTTTGGTCAAACTCATTTGTCAAAGAAGTTTTGGATGCTCTTACACAAATAGTATAAGGCCAGGATGTATATGTAGTTTGAAAATCAAGTTGGCACAACTGAGTACCGTCTTGGGTCCACTCGGGGTTGGTACAACACTGATGATAATTATTGTATATTAATTTAATATTAAATATACTAAGATATATATTTCATATTTGATTATAATTTACTTTACAGTTCATTTCAACATTTGATTTTGTCTCACAAACATAGTGGTATCTATCAATGACCAGATTTAAACGTACCGATACATAATGTGGAAGACCTCGACCCAGAAACCGAAGTCAAGTGCAGAATTGAATCATCTAATGCGGCTTTTAATAAAATGAGAAGCGTATTCTTCGATGATAATCTAAACTTGAAACTTCGACAACGGTTAGTCAAATGTTACGTTTGGTCAGTGTTATTACATGGAGTGGAATCATGGACCCTCAAAGTTGGTAGTATGAACCGACTGGAAAAATTCGAAATGTGGATGCACCGGAGAATGCTACGGCTACCCTGGACGAATATGGTTAGCAACACAAGGGTTCTTCCAAGAGCCAAAGCTGATAGAGAGTTGCTGACTTATATTAAAATCCGAAAGGTGTCCTACGTGGGTCATGTACTTAGAGGAACAAAGTGCAAATTATTGCACCTGATTATCCAAGGCAAAATAGAAGGCCGAAGAGGTGATGGCAGAAGTCAAATCTCCTGGCTCCGCAATATACGTGATTGGACTAGCATAAGGGGCGTTGGAGATCTTTTTCGGGCTGCCGGGGACAAATATGTCTACTCTCAGGTGATATTCAACGTTGTGGGACCTGACATGACACTGGGAAGAAGAAGAAGAAGATACATAATGTATATTTAACAGGAGGGGCCGAACCTGTAGAGTCGGAAGTACGAGTATTTGAATGTTTATCAGGTATCAGAAACATACAATTTTTCCCAATTTTACTGACTGATATTCAATTTAAAATTCTTTCGAGACCACCAAGAGGAAGCAGACTATTGTATTTCAAGTATTCCAGAACCAACTACAAGCAATCGAGTTTCATAATTCGGGCTTCCATTAACTTCGATGGATTAACAGTCAAGTGGATCTGTTTGCATCGAGTTTGGCCTTAATGAGATACCAACTGAAATCCGTGTATTTCAGAGATTTATGAATTTTAGAAAATAAAAATGTTCACAGATAAAAACGTCCAGACATATCAGTTATTTTGCTCTTTCTTAGAATTCTCTCTTTTCCGTTCCTACGTCATTTTTTTCACTTGTTAAAAGTATTGTAATAAAATAATATAATGGCCTTATTGAACTCATATTAAAAAAGCTGTATTGTGTCTCAAATAAATTAGTAAAAAAATATAATGCCTGAGTTACAAAAATCATACGAGAATATTCTGATTTTCATGGTAAATTATACATTGTTTTCATTCTCTGTTCTAATTTCACGATAAATGTTAAGTCTGGAATGAATTTCGATCATTTAGAAAAAATCAAATGACAAACATCTTAATAATAAAATAATTTTGAAAAATAATTATTATTTTAAATGAGAAGTAATATTTACAAAATAAGAGTTAACACATTTTACTTATTTATTCATTTTGTTTATCCTCTCTTAAACGTGTGAGAAATCCCGTGAGAAAACAAAAATACAAACTCTATCTTTCTTAGGTTTACTTTTTCGGTAGTCTGTAAGAAACAGATATTCGCAAATAAGACCCCACGATGAGCAGGCCTTTGGGTTTCATCAAACCCTCGGGGGCGTTGGGTCAATCAACCCCTTAAAATAAACTATAACATTATCTATAAATCGGCTCAGAACCGATTCATGCACGACTTATAATAATGCGAAGTGCCAAGCTGTGGATTGATTCTTGTCCTTGATTTTCTCTTGAAATATCAGTCAAAGGATCTCATATTTTTATCGTTAAAAGTTTTTTACTTTTTCATTTTGACTGTGGATGATACTTAAATATATCACATCTTTTTATTAATCCGTTTGAAGATGTCATAATTACGGACTTCGGAAACGCATGAGACTATCAGTATTCTTCTTTAGCACAACTTTAGTGAAAAGTTCTAGTTTCTTTGAGGTGATCTTAGGAAATGGCCATGTTTCGACGTCAAATAGAAGTATGGAGAATGTGTAATAATGCAAAATTTACTTACATGCGAGTTTGAAATACATGTTGCAATGGAGATCATGCATTTCGACAAATCAACTTCGTGTTATCTCCTCTTTTATTATTTGGATATATTGAGGCTGGTCCCGTTGATAATTTATATTATTGGACTTGGTCAACAATTTCATTATTAATCTTAGAAGGTAACTTTTCCTGTACTTTTATTATGCTGACAACTATAAATTTGGTATTTATATGTCCATTATCAAGCCCTTTTCATGACATGTCACGTGAATCCTCTTTAGTTACCCTTGTAGGCTCTGTAAATAATCCCCAAGAAGAGGTTTTTCATCAGAATAAGGAAAGTTTTAAATTATTTGACTGGTTGTTACAATTTCAAAATTTACTTTATCCAAGCTTCCTTGAAAAGGATTCAGAATGAATATTAAAAATGATAGGATATAGTATGCACCCTTGTCTAGCTCCACGACATGTTTCTCTATTGGGTATCAACTCGTCTTATAACGTTTTCAGCGTGTTTATTTAATCAAACTATTTATAAGATTTATGACAACTTCCGAGGATTTGATAGTCAAACGCAACATTTTCACCTGAGGATTTTGGTCTCAATTCCTGTTAGTAACCAAAAAATAATAGAATTTAAAAAAGTCCCAGTCAGGTAAAAGAGTTCGTCTGATAACGTCTGTATTCAATATATTCCAGATTGCATCGATTGGGTTTTGACTATGCCGTTGTCTCGGATAGTCTTGATGCCTTTAAAAGTTCACTAAGAGAGCGTTTTTATTTGTTTGAATCATAAATTCGACGTAACATTTTTTTCTCTGTCAAATTTTCCAAGATCTCTGTAAATGTGTTGAAGTTTCAATGTGTGTTTTTTATCTGTATTGGCGAAATGAATTATGCGGATATATTTTCATTTTTATTCAAGTAGATTGTTATTTTTTTTTAATTAAGGCCTTGGATCACCTGAGCTTTGGCCTATCTCATGTTTTATGTATGGTAGGTAGTATGCATGTACGTACTGCTTTCTGTTTTTTTTGTGTACAATTCGTGCAAATGTTTATAATTTTTGTGACAAGTTGTTTTTATACTCATGTATACTCAAAATTCTAATGTGATAATTAATATTATTACGAGTATGTATTAGGCGTTAATATAAGTTGTGTCCCTTTTTTTCCAATTTAAAAATGAGCGCTTAAAGTAAAACAAAATGGTAAATGTTATACGTTAATCGAAAGAAAATTTTCTTTTCTACAAGATATTGTGTTTGCTTTTACGTTACACATATTATTTTATTTGATAACAATCCTTCAAAATGGAATGTCAAGTAGACGAAAGTGAGCATTTTCGACACCTCCTTCTGTTCGCGTTCAATCGAGGGAATAAATCTGCCAAAGCTGCTCGCAATATTTGCAAATTGTACGGTGAAGAAGTTATGAATGAAAGGACAGCTCGTTGATGGTTTTTGCGTTTCAAAGACAGTAATTTCGACCTGAAAGACATGGAGCGTTCCGGACGATCAGTGGACTTCGATAAAGACCGCTTAAACCATATTATTCATGAAGATCCCCTTCAAATAAAATAATAAATGTAACTAATAAAATAATATATGTAACGTAAAAACCAGGGCTGTGGAGTCGCTTAAAAAAAACACGACTCCGACTCCGATTCCTATATTTACCAACAATACGACTCCGACTCCACAACTCCGACTCCACGACTCCGACTCCACAACTCCGACTCTACAACTCCGACTCAAAAAAGCTCAATTTTAGCAGGTTGTTTCCTACCTTTGCATATAGCCATTTTTTTCATGTTATAGGGATACAAATAAAACAAGATCAAACTTTAATAATTATTTATTAGAATTTATTCTTAAAAACAACATTGCTTCTATTAAATCTGTATTCGTAGAGGCTCTCAAATCAGAATTGAGAATTTTAAGAGCGGAAAATAACCGCTCTACGGATACTTGGGTTGGGGGTAATGCTGTAACGATCAATGCTGAATCTTTTACGATTTCTAGATACCGCTGTATTGCCATTTCAACATTTAACTTATAAGTTCGGTCAATTTTTTCCATTATTTTCAATGCATCATAAAATTCAATTTTAAATTTTGAAATAGAGTCTCCTTCATCTATGTTGGGACTGTGATTCAAACGAGGACGTTTTAGTTTATCTTGTTCATTGAGATATTTTTCAAAATCGTCTTCAGATTCAGCGGTGTCGGATGAAGATGATGATACTTCGTGTACGCTGCCTGCTGTCGTCTCTTTTTCTAGTCGAAGGCCTTTCATACGAACGGTTAATTCAAACATAGCGTTTTTCGCTCTATTTATTTGTTCTTCCGTCAATATGGATCGAACCATGGGGTTAACATAGATCCCAGCCAACAGAATTTTCTTTCGACGTGAGAAAGAAGGAGACAAACACATTTTCGTAGACTTTATGCATTAAATGGATCTCGGTGATTCACCATATCGGCGCGACTTGCACCTGCAAGCTTTATATTCGTGCACAATACACATTCATTATAATAATTAAAATAAAATGTATTTTAAATTTTAACGAAAAATTTGTCGGAGTCGCTCGTTTTTTAAGACTCCTACTCCGACTCCGACTCCGGCCCAAACACCGCGACTCCGCGACTCCGACTCCAACTCCGACTCCGACTCCACAGCCCTGGTAAAAACAAACACAATATCTTGTTGAGCAGAAAGTTTTCTTTCGAATGACCTATAATATTTACCATTTTGGTGCTCATTTTTAAATTGGAAAACAAAACGGACACAACTTATGTTAACACCCAATATTTAAATGGTTGATTAAAGACCATACATAGTAATATAATAAAATTAAAATAAAATATGTTCCAATCACTAATTCGGGCATGTTCAAGTGTACCATACGAAAGAAATGATTAAATACGATTTAGTTTAAAAATAAAACTGTAAATGATTCATTTATCCGCAATACGCTCCAGCGGAATAAATTCCGCTTAATGTGCTTATGATCGGTTTCCTTTGCTAATGGCGAGGTAATCGGCCGCCAGATGGCGTGCGGCGTACCTCCCGCCTAGGTGATGATAGCTAAAAAACTAATTACTTTGTATAATAAAGTTCAAAACTCTAATTTACATTTCAATCGTAGGAAGATATTACGTGAAAATGTATTGTTAAATACTTTATTATATATTTAATTCATATTAATTCAATGAGCATCTTTATCATAACCTTTATATTTTTTTAATTTCCCTCTGATAACAAGGTTGAAATTTTTATGGGTTCGTCAACGAATGAATTGAGAACAATGGTTTAAAATATCAGAATTATATTTGACATAATTCTTTAATACAAGTATAACATAAGAACAAATACATAAAGAAAACCATAAGATATTCTTCAATCTCCTAAGCTTTTGTAGTTATTTGTATACAATAACAAAAAAATGCACATGCAACCTCTGATCTTCCTTAGTATTGACTACGTGGACGTAAGTGTCCTAGACGTAATAAAGGAATGACTAACAAAATTCAAACAATACAAAATGTTTATATCCGTTAAAGTTTATTATCAAGAGCGCAACCTGGATACTTAAATACAGATGGAAAAAGATCCAAGAGCCGGAAGTGAATTCGCCAGGCATCGAACCTATTGTGAATGCTAACCATTAGACTACAGCCATCGCATATTCAACCTGAAAGAAAGTACAACCATATCCCACCGTTCCAGAAGAAATTTAACTGGTTGAATTTGATATTCAACTAATCTGGATAAGCAGTTGATACAATTAAAAATATCTTAAGTATGTAAAAATATTGTTAAAAATATAAACGCATGTATTCACATACTTCCTTGATCAAAAAGTTTTAGGACTTTATTCTTAAAATGGTCCTTTTTTTTGCATGAAATTGAAGTCCTTCGGAACCAGTTTTGCAGCGACACGCCTGAGGCCCAAATCACTAACCAAAATGTCTTGAGCAGATCCATAAGCGATGTTAAAGTCTTCTGCCAGCTCTCTGGTGGTCAATTTACGGTTTAAGGCCAATATTTCTTTGATTTTATCGATGTTTTCATCAGTTTTCGACTGTCACTGCGTTCGCCATCCTCGACCGACTCACGACCACTTCTAAAGCCTTTGCGCCACCGAAAAACACTTCTCCAACATTTCCAAGGTCTGCGGATCGTTAAATCCGTTTTTCACACAAAATTTAATGCAAACTCGTTAATGCACAGTTGATGTCATTTTCAAACTTGTAAAAAATCGAAAACACGCACAAAGGTAGATGTACTCCGTACAGCGTTACTTTTACAAATATCAAGCTATGACGCTGAAATTTTGAGGGAAGTGTCAATAATAGATGTGGTAATCTAACAAAAAAAATAATTCCAATCGGATGACTGACAGCGCCACACGGTGGCCGGTCCTAAAACTTTTTGATCAAGGCAGTATATGGTAGTAATAATAAAATGACAATTTATATGGCACCATTTAAATATCAAACTCTTCTCAAGGGCATTTTAATTATACACATATATAAGCCTAGATTCACTACTAACATGAAGAGAGAAAAGAAAACATGATACCAAATAAAGACAAAACAGAGAAATAAACAGGAACTCAAAATAATACAACACAAAGTGAAAAAAAATGCGGATAAACAAGCAATCGTCAATTAGTTAATTACTCAAAAGGTGTTTTTCCGGAAGGAGCCCGTATTCTCTTGTTTATTTAATGGCGAAGGAAACTCATTTTTAACATTTGTTGGTTGCTTTAGAAAAAGTTTCTTATGTAAAGATTCCAATTTTTATTTGTCTTTTACATTTTGTGTCCAGATCCTGATTTCTTAATTTTAAAAAGGACAATACTCTAGAGTCTAGACTAAGAGGTCCCAATTATTTTTCGGCCGTCGACCCCTTCACCAAAAACTTCTATAATCGTCGACCCCTTAATCATTTACTTTCGAACCCCTAGTCATTCACTTTACTTACTCAAATTAATAAGTAACAGTACTCGATATTTAATATTTCACAAGATATCAAACTTTTCACTTTAATCACTTGTAATTAAGGACTGAAAAATATAAAAGGACTACGGACTATGGCATTATCTTGTGCAACATTTAATATTGAAATCTGCGCTAATGAAAATTAAAGCAAAAAATACGAGCAGAGTTTGTTTTTAATAATCGACATTTATGAAATAAATATGTAAATTCAAAATACGAGTATATACAAATATTCTTAATTAGTTACTTATTGGAATTATAGATATTTTGAAGTAAGAAACAAATAGGAGTAGTAAGGGGATCTATTTTTGCTGTTGTCGAACCCCAATTTTTTTTTATTGAAACTATCGACCCCTAGAAAAATCAAATGGACCACTTTAGTAACTCTTGCTCTAAACAGTAAAAATATGCACTAATCCTGACGTAGGGTCAACAATGTGCTGTGAGGTGTCACATGTCAAAGATTTTGACAACTGAATTTGTTTACATGATCTTCTAAACATATTGTGAAAAAACTTATCTAAACATGTGTTGATATGCATTCCATCAACTTAGAAAAAAAACCTGTAAGCGCAAGAAGATAAGCGAGACCCGGCACATGTGTAAGGTGGGTGTAGCTCTACAAAAAGAAAAATGTAATCAAAATTACTTTGCTTAACTAAAACAACTAAAGTATTTAAAACCAATATACAAAGTTTCGTTGCAATCTTTTTAATGTTCACTTAGATATAGCAATTTTAGTCAACTCCACCAAAATCACAAAAAGCAGAATTCTCCAAAAATATGCCGAACACTGGGAAAGGTTGTTTTGATTTCGTTCTGGTTTAAAGTGTTAATTTCCGACTTTAATTTTTTTACATTCGCCAATCCATTGTGTCAAGAGTTTACTATTTTCTCTTATCTTCTCTTCCCTAAAACCTACCACCTTCTCCATAAAATTATTTACCGATATTGTTTTTCCGCCACTGACTCTTCGATCAATTCCTTTTCTACATCTCCACTACTGTTTGTTCGTTGACTACATCCTTTCTTTGAAGGATAGCTCATGATAAAAGTTGATGGTAAATCCAAATTTTAAAAAAGATATGTTTACTATTTTTTCATCTTTAAGAAGAAAAAAAACATTAAAATTCAAATAAAATATCCAGTAGTGTTTTAAAACCCTACAATGTTTTGTAACCCACATAAAAAGAAGAAATAAAATATCCAGTATTGTTTTGAAACCCTACAATGTTTTGTAACCCACATAAAAATCAAGTAAAATACCTAGTAGTGTTTTGAAAGCATACAATGTTTTGTAACCCACATAAAAATCAAGTAATATTTTATTACCCAGTAGTGTTTTGAAACCATAAAAATCAAGTAATATTTTATTACCCAGTAGTGTTTTGAAACCATACAATGTTTTGTAACCCACATAAAAAATCAAATAAAATACCCACATAATACCCAGTAGTGTTTTGAAACCATACAATGTTTTGTAACCCACATAAAAAATCAAATAAAATACCCACATAAAAAATCAAACAAAGTACCTAGTATTGTTTTGAAACCCTACAATGTTTTGTGACCCACATAAAAAATCAAATAAAATACCTAGTAGTGTTTTGAAACCCTACAATGTTTTGTAACCCACATAAAAAATCAAATAAAATACCCACATACAAAATCAAATAAAATACCCAGTAGTGTTTTGAAATCCTACAATGTTTTGTAACCCACACCAATCAATAAAATAAATTGGTTGAATCCGACTTCAAACAAATATAAATAAGTGATCCACAATGTACGAGTAGATAATACAGACACCACGCCATAAAACAGAGGTGAGAATTCCTCGATTGTAACCAAATAACAGTGTCAGCCGACTCCAAGGTTAATGATGAAGCCAGGCAACCCGCTTGTTCCACAAGAGAAATGTGATATCAGCCGTGATTCTAGTGGGATCGTTATTGATTTACCTTTACTTTCAGTAGCTCTTACGCGTTCTAACTCTTCCGATAGGTTCTGGGACGGGTTCAGTGTTTGTACACAGGTTATATTATTTTTTGAGTTTCAAGAAAAACGAGGTTTAGAAAATATGCAAAAAAAATTTTTTTTAACTGATATTAACTGTAATGACGGGAATTATTGTGTATGGTTTTAAATTTATTTTTTTATTGCACACAAAGGTGTGACTACAAGGTGTGATGAAAAAAACAACATAGGATGAGATATTAATCAATAAAACAGTTGATTTTTTTATGACAAGAAGACTAAAATATAGGGATGATTTATAAAATTGACCATCCGCAATGATAAGAAGTAGAACAAGCTCTTATTTAGCATGACAATAGCTCAAGGTGGCGTTCTGTCTAAAACCATTGCCGTTTTGTTGCCCAAGAAGAAGGCATAAAAGCGCGATTTATAAAGAAGCTAATAATACAGATTTGATAGACTACAACAACAGATTAAAAAAATGTAATTTGTTTTATCAAACACTATTTATTCCACTTTTTTGTCTTGTTTGTGCTCTCCTGAAGATGAGGTGAAAGCCCTGAAACCGGTAGGGTTATACCGTTATAAAAAGTAGAATAAACAGTGTTTGATAAAATAAATTACAATGTTCTTAAGCCTCCACAACGTTAATGCCTTAACTATAAATACTAGATTAAAAAATGCATAAAAAAGGGAAGGAGGATTGCGCTTGACCAGATGTGTGAATGTGGCAAAGGAGAAAGTTGTATGACATTGTAGAAAAGAAAATATTGTACATCTATACTCTCAGTTGCCATCACAAGAAATACAGCGTGATGAAATTCATGTATGTAAAACTAAAATTTCTTAAATATTTACAAAATTATTAAATATGCCTGGAGCTTATAGCGTTCGAGAAAAACGTAGACCGAAATAAGAATGGAAGAATATAGTAACAAAAGCAATCCTAAAGTGTATTTTACTTTCCTCGTTAACAGTCAATCTAGCGGCCTTATTGTCATGTGTCTCTTTCATCGAACTAAAAATATCAGGTCTTTAGGTGAAAGCTAGACTCAAATCCTTTTATAAAAAATAAGTATCAACAACAGTTGAGCTCGCAATCTTGAGTTAAGAGAAAAACGTAGACCGAAATAAGAATGGAAGAATATAGTAACAAAAGCAATGCCAAAGTTTATTTTACTTTCCTAGTTAACAGTCAATCTAGCGGGCTTATTGTCATGTGTCTCTTCGAACTAAAAATATAAGATCTTTAGGCGAAAACTAAACTCAAATCCTTTTATAAAAAATAAGTATCAACAACAGTTGAGCTCGCAATCTTGAGTTAAAAGGTAACATTCTTATCAACTAGGCCACGAATGCCTTTTGAGTCAAAGTATTGAGGATGTGGCATTACTGATTCGTTGAACAATGAATGCTAAAAATCAGTTTGATGGACAGAATTAAAAAAAAAAAAATACACACTTCAATCTGAAAACTTTCATTTCGTTGATGTGACATCCACTGTCTTGAAAATTCAGAATTCCACACTAAAGATTGGAATTGGGGTAAATCAGGATCCTGGAAGAATGCGTTTTTCGTTTTGGAATAGTTGTTGTTGGAAGCCAATTTATTTTAATAGGGGTTCTAGTCTGGTTTTTACTTAAGACCTTTTTAACATTTTTCTAGTTAATAGCAATGGATTGCCATGAACGCATCGTGTTGTAGCGACATCGAAAGTATTCGACAATACAACTAAAGTTTAAAAAAAACATTTTCCTACACAAAACTTTTTTGTTCTTCACATGGTCTTCTTTTTCAGTTTCAATCCTGAGGATTGGTTAGCAGCAAATCCCTACATCCCCGACTCCACTCCGCTCGGTCCTCAGCAATCCTCTTGAACTCTGTATAGGAGGTGCAGTCCATATCGCGGCATATTTGCTCCAGTTACTCTCGGTGAGGACGCCTTCTGCCAATCGATCCCTCAATCATTCCTTTCAGTATATTGAGCAGGAGATTTTCATGTCACAGCATATGACTCATCTATTCTGCACGCCTTTCCGATATGGTATTTGACAAGTGCCTGGTTTCTTCAATCCTGCTGAGAACCTCGTCATTTGTAATGTGGTCTCTCCAGAAAATCCTTAGGATTCGTCTATAGGTCCACATCTCGAAGGCCTCCAATCTTTTTCGATCTCTTTCGCCTATGCACCATGCCTTGCAACCATACATCAAAATAATCCACACATATGTTTTGACCAATTGTTTACGGAGCTTTAGGTTCATGTTGTTGGATTCGAAAATCTTTGATTTCTTATTGAAGGCGAGTTTTGCTTGGTGGATGCGACTGTCAACCTCTCTTTTTGTACGGCCATCCCATGTGATTTTGCTTCCTAATTGGTAACATAAATCTAAATTGGTAATTTCAAACTAATTAAAGAACGTAACTATGAAATATAATATTGGGTTTGTTGCCTGTAATCGAGATTTTGATTTTTTTAGAACCACTGAACTACACGTGGTTTGTTATTGCACGTGTTGGTTGCTGTACCATACGTGGAAAAGCATTTACTCTGGAACAGCTCCTCGGTGCGGGTTTCATTACCAGACTGGGATCCTATTTCGGGTATCATGGTGGAAATATTATTGCACGTGATGTTTGCTGTATCGTACGTGGAAAAGCATTTAACCTGGGACAGATTCTCGGTGCGGGTTTCATTACCAGACGAATTCATTTACCAGATGCGATCCTATTTCGGTTATCATGGTGGAAATACCAGAGTAGAAGGCAAAAGTTTAACCAATTGATCGCAGAGGTTGTCTCCAATATAATATATTTTTATGATATCTCAAGTGTCTGAAATACACTTGAATTAAGATATGATATTTTGAGCAACTAAAGATCCAAATGTGCAACTATTGTGCATTACAGAATTATTGCATACATTTCTACTTGATAAGTTTATAACTGTGTGAAATGATTTTTCTAACCAAAATTATGTTAAACAGACCTTTAGTGAAAATCACACCGGAAGCTTTTTTTTAAATAAATTGGGTTCAAACGTTAATCGAACACAAAACCCCTGGTTTAGAAGATAGACATCTTACCAAGAAGAATACACAAGTCAAACTGTTTCTTGAGTATTTTCTCAAAATATTGAATAAATGTTAAAGAAAATGGAATAATTTTAAGATAATGATTATTGCCTCAGAAAAGTACCGTTTATATTTTTTTCGATACATATTATGTATTCTTATAACGAACTGAAAAAAAAAGGTAACTTTTTGTAAGCATAACGCGACAAACACAATAACTGGTAAATGCTTTGTTTTGGTTCGATTAAATATTTATTTAATTAACGAAAATGTCAATCAAGAAGAAGCTTTTATTAATATCGGCAAGTTAAAAATTTACTTTTTTCTCTGGACTTTGATCTTCTCTTATAAGAAGAAAACAAGTTTTCAAGACATAGAAATCAACTTGAACACTTAAATATAAATATAACTGTCCTTTCATCAAACAAGAAGGAAATAAAGAACTGTCAGAGACATCTGTTGAACTTTGTTTTAATTATCGGGCACTTTCCTTCCTCGGTCCTTCCCCTCAAGAAACGGTCCAAAAGTTTAACGTTCATTCCCATTAATTGGCCGCCTCCATCAACTTCTGTCGGATCGATTGTAAGATACTAACCATACCTGAATCTCTTTTTTCTGAAACTCCAGTTGATCTTATGAAGTTGATGAAATAAAAAGTTTTTGTACTGATTACATATGTTATACATATGCAAATGCAAGGAAATTCTCTAACAAAGGGATACACAACTGATATATTCTTCGAGGTGTTTCACCCATTTCTTCGTCAGGTAAAATAAATATTCATTCTAATAAATAATTTAACCTTATCTCAACTTTTATATAGTCTTAATGTGGTCAAGTCCTTGCCAAGCCATTTGAATAACTTGGCAAGGACTTGACCACATACTTTTATATCTTCAATGTCACGTATCTTTGGCATACTGGAATAATGGACCAAATCCAAATTAAATAATAATTAGATTTTATGTTCAAGCCACCGAAATTAATGAAAGACGTCGTTATCATAAAAAGGAGGATAAAAGTAAGAGTTATGCTGTCGAAATGTGTGCAGTTATGAAAATTTATGTGGAATGAAGACCACCTTCAGAATGAATGAATTGATAAACTGGAACACTTAAAGATAAACTACTTTGTTATTCCGCTAATAACATTAATTACCACTACACTTGTTTCTACTTCCTATCCTGAGGCTCTTTTCATCCTAAATATGGAGAAAGTCTGTTAAGTTAGGATTTATATAATAAGTGGAATAACGAAGTAATTTATTTTAAACATTTTAATATTATTAAGTTCTACAAAGTTCAAGACGAAACCTTTGATAGAAAATAAACTGGATGTCATTTGTAAAATTTAGAAAAAGGTAAAGTTTGAAATACAAATATCAAAAGATTGTGAGTGAAGAGATGTTTTGTGCTGTATTACGATTTTGTTGTATACAGTATTGCCTGAATGGTTTATTGCAATATAGCAAAAATCCCCACCAACTAGAAATCTGTTAAAAAAATGTTTTTAAACAACTCTTACCAACTAGGTCACGAAGGTTATCTGTATGAATGTTGATTGTTTGGATAAAAAAAGTGTGGAGATTTGTTCTCACTGCCTATTCCGCAATAAACACGGCATTTTGGTATGCATCAATGTGTGTTACTTATTGGATATAACATACATAAATACATATCGTTATGTCGAAAATATTACAGTCAAAATTAATTCAAATAAATTTAAAAAATACATTTTGAATCAACACAGAATCGAGGTTTTCATGATTCAATATTAAACATTCTATTTCTGTCCAATTCGCATTATCTGTTTTATTTAAATGCTTCACAATTATCAGGCACGTGATTCAAACTGTTGAAAATCAAAATGTATTCACATACAGTAAAATAATCAGATTTCGTTGTGATTTTAATACTCTTTTTATCCAGTTCATCGTTTTTCAATCTACCATATATTGGTCGAAACACCCAGAAAGGTCGAAGTGAAATATCAGGAGCGTCGCAAAAATAAAAATACCTTACTTATACAAAAAGAAAACAATAAAACTTTTGAGAAAAACTGAGAGTATTTTTAAAAATTACAGTCCAAAGATTAAGTGATTGTTGAAGTTTTTGTGTTGTATTGAATTATACTTTTGTTGTAACGTATGCTGTACAACCTGGCGGTCTTCGTCGGTCGAAAATAACAAAAATTGTCGGACGAAAATTACACAATAAAAAGTTTACTTCTGTGGATTATTAAATTATACTTTGACTACTATATGTGAGTAAAACGTGGACGTGAGGAGCCTAATAAACACTGCAGAAATGTGTGTACTAAGAAGAATTCATGGAGTGACAGTATGTGATAGAATGAAGGCTGATGTGTTGAGTAAAATGAAGAAGTGTACTCTGAAATGACATGAACAGAAAGAAAAAATGAATGAATATAGACTTAGAAAACAAACATACACGAAAAGTATTAGGAGTGGAGAGAAAGACCAAGGAAAGTATAGTTATGCCAAGTAATGGATGTTTTGAAAGAAAAAAACATTGAACTTCAGAAAAATACCAGGAGTTGTATAAGAAAATTAATGGGGGTAGAAAAGATGAAGGAGTGTCAAAATAAAGAAGACTGACTCTCTTTTTACCCCTATAAGGAAATGGCGTGACGGTATGTTTATATATTTAGTAAGAAGATAATTAAGTATGAACACCAGCTGTTGTTTGAATTTTCTTTATTCGTTTTATGAAAAATATGTCACACCATTTTCCTGTTGGGGTAGGCATAGAACTAGACCTACGAGTATGTCCTTCCTCATCCATACACCTTCTCATACAGCTCCTACGATTTATCTGACTTTCTACCATTCTTTCTTTCAATACATCGTTCATTTGATCCAACGATACTTTAATTGGTTGTCCTCTACAACTTTTTCTACTCATATTTGTGCTACATATTTGTTTTGTTAATATTGCTTCATTCATTCGTCCCACGTGCCCCAACCTCTTCAGAGTCCTTTTCCTTTCTTGCTTAACATATCAGCTTTAAGTTCACTTTCATCCCTAGTCACTTCATTCCATATTCTGCCATATATGTTATATTATATATTCACCCCGTGTATTCTTCAAAGTGAATGTATTTATAAAGCATTTATTCGTTTACGTTTTATTTCCATAAATTAAAGTATATATTTACATTCTATATGTTATTTAACCCTTTTAATCCCAGCATATGTTGCATAAAATGTGCGAAAACTCCCAGCATTTTTTGGCCAAAAAAAACAGTAGTTTATGTTTTATTTTTTATCTTAGTTAATATATATTTGTGGAAACCTCCCTGTAGAGTGTGTAATAATAAGTATTTTTCATATTCAATAAAAAAAAGTATTTATATATTTTTTATTCAACATAAAAACTTGTATGAAAACTTTGAGGCCGATGATCGGCCCCGTGGGATCTTTCGCATACACTAGTAGGGGGCGATAATCGGCCCCGTGGGAATAAAAGGGTTAAAATAGTAACAATCCTGATAGTTTGAACAGTGAGAATGAATAAATGCTGCATGTGTTTTACTGTATTTTGATTTAAGCCTTAGGGTAGTGTGAAGGATGCGTGTTATTTCCAACGAGAATATTTAAAAAAAGTGCTGACATGTTATGGAATGTATGACTCGATATTTTTTCTTTATATTAATTGTCTTCTTAATTTTAAAATTTTCAAAAAGTCTGTTTTATCATTCTTGAATAACTAAGTAGAGTAAAATAGACCTTTTAGAGAATTTTTATTCCCATCAGACAATTATCGTGCAAAAAAATCGAATGAAAAGTCATACATTCCATAACACGTCAGCACTTTTTAAAATACTTTTATTAGAGCCATGCATATTTTATGTGACCCTTAGGTTAAATATTGAAGATCTGCGTAACAATTAATATAAAGTCTTCCTGATGAAGAACTCGTTTAGAAAGCTCAAACCGTAATAGTAATTACGAGCGAGTGGAATTTACAAAGTAGATTTTTTATTAAAAGTGTTATTATAGAATTCTTTTAAGTAAGGCCTGAAGCATTAAAAAGAATGTCAGTTTTTTCATCCTTATAAATAAAACTTTGATATTAAAACTTTTTTTAATGCTTCAGGTTTCAATATTTCATAAGTCTGAATTCCAAGACTGGGCTCTTGTCTCGAACAAGTAGTGTAATTGTTTAATTAAAGTGTTGAAGTTGGTTGGCTCTAATAAAGGCGCTTTCAAATGCTCTCCTGTTTTTATTTTTATTATTTGCGTGGAATCAAAATAAAATTAAAGTTCGTGTCACAGTAAGATAAAAAAATGTCGTCTTCAAAATGTGAAATCCAAAAAGCGCATATGTCAGATCAATAGAGTCGGTTAGTGCACAATGACATAGATGCAGAATGCTTGCAATAACTAGCATAACTTATGTACAAGGAAATCCTTTTACGGAATGTTTTTTTTTTATTTCCTTTCCGAACTTTTTTATCTTAATATATTGTTATCAACTTTAAATAAAATATTTGAGCACTCTTTAGATATCCGATGAAACAAAGCTACGCTACATAGTAATTACTATTATTTTCTATTCTGAAAGAAGAGCGTATTTACGGTATAGACACAGAAAAAAAAAGTAATTTAGTCGGGTTTCGTGTCAGACTGAAATTTACTGAAGTATAGACCGGCCGGCGATGTGTAAACGATATTCGACAGATATTGCTTTTCCTTATGTTTGTTTACGGCGGCATTCAGCCGTTGTTTATTTTGTGGTAATGACGTTTGTATAACTTGTTAAGAACGTTATAGAATCTGTGATGGACGTTAGATTGAATTGGTTAGGATGGGTTGAACGTTAAGTAAAAATTTGTGTAAATTGTTCCGGACGGGCTGGGTGTTGGGTAAAAATTACTCAGCATTATATTGAAGGTGAAAATAATATTGTGCCGTCATCACTTTAAATTTCTTCGTAGCGGGACCGTTTCTAGGATTAGGAGTATCTATGTGGAGTTTTCAAATAATTTTTCAGATTAAATTAAACTTAGCGTTACATGATGAGTCTATTCAATTTTAGAAAATATGTAGTGTTGGCGTTGTAAGACTCTTTATAAACGTATTTTTTTAATATATAAGCAGTCGAGGAAAAAGCCACATACGTAGATAGCGCCTAGAGAACAATATCTTCCAGGATCCTAGAAGACTCAACTTTGAGGACTGGATGTTTAAGTACGTGATTAGACAGTCTGGCAAGATGTTGATCCGGATGTCAAAGCAGTATTATAGTAATTGATATACGACCATAAAACGTATACATTTTATTGAAAAAGGTGTATTGTTCGTTCGTAAAAGATTTATCATGCTACTGGCAAAAAATGTAATGGCAAATCTTGAAATTATATGGAAGAGCATATTTACTAACATCACGACGAAAATGCTTCTAGTAAAGTCTCTTGTCTTCGCAAAATGTATGTCCGGCGCTAAGACGAAGTTTCTGAGAGCAAGCGACAGACGTAGAATAGATCCATTTGAAATGTGGTGCTAGAGAAAGATATTGCAAATTCCATAAACAGCAAGAAAAAGTTATACTTCCAAGAGTCTTTGATAAATTATTGATATTATACCTACGACATGTTTCTCGGGGTCAAGGAGAAAGTTTGGAGAGACTTGTGGTCACTAGACGCGTAGAAGAATGACACACAAGAGGTAGAGTCCCTATGCGTTGGACCGAACAAGTGAGTTACAAACAGATCAACCCTTTACAACTGTTCTTCGAACTGCGGAGGGTAGGGATAGAGAGGAGTATTTAAGGGCTATCGTAGAAGTCACGATGTTGAGCGATGGGTTTCACTAAATAATGGATCGTTTGATTGCAACAAAGTTAGAAATGCTTACAACTGAGTGATAAATGCTAGCTATGAAAAGTATTTAATGCATATAGCATTTAATTGTAACATTGTGGTATGATTTCATTATATTCTGAGATTAAAACCTAAATCAGGATAAAATTACCTTAACTAAGTAGTATTGCACAAGGCATTAACCAAGAATATGTTACATTACTAGTTATTTAAATTGGGTATTCACTCATTAACTAAGGAACTGAGAAGGTCAATCAATGGGTGGTATAAAAATGTAAAACAGGGATGTTTTTGGATTGCTATGTGATTATGACGTGGTACTTTTAGCTTAGAATGAAGATTAATAACAGCGCATGTAAAATATCTTGTATCAGAGATGCGAACCAAAAATAGGCTTAATATTCTTGTATAGTCATAGTAATATGGTGTTTTATGTTCTCAGTTTATCTATTAAATACTGACGAGCAATAAGTATGGAATCGTGTATGCACATTTAGTCTTCATTGCCACTCAAATATTTTTACCGAGAAATGCAGCTGTGACATATTGAGCAGCAAGCGTCTAAATTATTTCATATTTTTTGTTTTTTTTTTACCTTTATACGCCTCATTCCTCTTAAATATGCCGCTCCTTTAGGCACAGTGTTCTTTCAGCATTTAAAATTTTGAGCTTCTATCATAAATTTTTAGATACAAGGAGAAATAATGCTCTTAACGCAATCTTTCAGTTGTCTTTATATGGATACTACAAGTATTTCTTTAGCATGAGGTATAATTGATAAAATCAATATCAATTTTGTTTCTAACACTTTACTAAAATTACTATATTTGCGACTAATTGTAATATTCTCAAATGTCAACTAATTTCACTTTTCGATTTTCAATTTCGAGTTGAGCAGTATTATTATAATGATCTTAAATTTTCTTTTTCCTTTTTTTATATTTGCGAGAGAGCAAAAATATTTGGAATCTTTTATTCTTAAGATTTGATCTTGAAGGGCTTGTTAAATTTTGAGATAAAATTACAATTCAAGGCCCACGAGTGGAAGGAGATATGAAAACATATGTTACTTCTCGTCACAATGGCATACCGCCTTAAAACAATGACATTTTACACAACTACCATCATTCTGGTTTCCCTGCTTTTCTTATTTTTCTCTTACTTTTCTTTCTTTCAAATTATCATCACTTGATCCAATCATTCTTTAGTTGGTCTTTCTCTACTAAACTTTTATTACATTTTTTTTGTTGTTCTTTCTTTATTCATTCGTTCCACGTGTTCAAACCAGTTCACAGTGCTCTTCTTTTCTTACTCAACACACTAACTTTAAGTTTACATTCATCCTTCACTTAATTCCATATTCTGTCGTAAATTATCACTCCACGTATTTTTCTAATTGTACGCATTTCAGCATATAGTCAACTCTTAACAGTTTTTTCTACGTTAAGTTTTACCCCAATAAACGTTAAGTTTTACCCCAATAAGAAAATTGGTGCTTAAATACTGTTATGGACTATCTGTTTTAAGAACGTATGTTTGAGGGCCCCGTTGGCTTTTCATATTGCTACCAACTATTCAACATCCTTCGTAACTATTCAATCTTCTTCTTCTAAGTGCCCTGTCGGGTCCCCCCAACGTTGGCGATCACTTCGGCGAATCCGTCTCGGTCCTGAGCCGCCCGGAACAGTTCCTCTGCACTCCGGATGCCGGTCCACTCCCTCACATTCCGCAGCCAGGACATCTGTCTTCTTCCGGGCCCCCGGTGTCCCTAGATTTTCCCCTTCAATATAAGCTGGAGCAAGTGGTACTTCTCTCCACGCAGCACGTGACCCAGATATGAAATCTTTTCTTCGCACCCCCTGCCCACTGAAGGGCTGCCCGGGACTAGGGGCCATTGTTGTGTTCCTCGCCATAGTGAATTTCCTGGGAAAAGATAATCAGAGTGGTTTCCCGTTGCCTTCTCTGATGGGTTTTTCTGTAGGGGTCACCTTCCCTTAGCTGGGGGGATCCGGTTTTGTGGCGCCGGAGACTCGCCATTCGCCCATTCATTATCTGCTAAGACACTGATGTTAATGTCAGTGGCCACATTGCCCAGGGTTCGCGGAGCCAAAAGACCACTCGAGGACGCTAATGAATTGGACTTGGTAGTAGTGTTGCTGGTGGTATTGCAACATGGCGCATTACAATATTTTGTAGAGGTACACTTTCCAGCAAAGTATACTCCATCGTAGCCCTATTACCCATTAGAACCCCAATGATCTGAGAAAATACTACCTTAATTGCAAAAAAAATCAGCTGCCATTAATTTTTTATTACTCACCCATAGACATGGAATTCCAGTCTGGTTTTCACTTAGGACCCATTAAAACATATTTCTGGTTGGTTAAAAGAGATTGCCACATGGCAATAAACTCGCCAGGTGGAAAAAAAAACATTTAATTTTCCTTTCACTTTTTCCATCGCAATAATTCTAAATTTCGTAACATCCATTCTCAGATATTTTTCTTTATATCGTTCACACAATTTAAATGTCAAACTCTGTAATACATTCTTATGCTCCGCTTACACAACATTTAATGTCAAACTCTGTAATACATTCTTATGCTCCGCTTACACAACATTTAATTTAAATGTCAAACTCTGTAATACATTCTTATGCTCCGCTTACACAACATTTAATTTAAATGTCAAACTCTGTAATACATTCTTATGCTCCGCTTACACAACATTTAATTTAAATGTCAAACTCTGTAATACATTCTTATGCTCCGCTTACACAACATTTAATTTAAATGTCAAACTCTGTAATACATTCTTATGCTCCGCTTACACAACATTTAATTTAAATGTCAAACTCTGTAATACATTCTTATGCTCCGCTTACACAACATTTAATTTAAATGTCAAACTCTGTAATACATTCTTATGCTCCGCTTACACAACATTTAATTTAAATGTCAAACTCTGTAATACATTCTTATGCTCCGCTTACACAACATTTAATTTAAATGTCAAACTCTGTAATACATTCTTATGCTCCGCTTACACAACATTTAATTTAAATGTCAAACTCTGTAATACATTCTTATGCTCCGCTTACACAACATTTAATGTCAAACTCTGTAATACATTCTTATGCTCCGCTTACACAACATTTAATTTAAATGTCAAACTCTGTAATACATTCTTATGCTCCGCTTACACAACATTTAATCACAGTTTACATATTCAAGACTATTTTATAATCAACTTCGTCATAAATGAATGTGCGCCGGATAATGATTGGCGTAAAGCGAAGAGTCAACCATAACGTGAGCTCATGGGTCTGTCCCACCACGGAATAACAAGTGGCGCGGTATTCCTAAAGTATTGAAGTTATTGTGCATTTTAATTTTATAGGCGATTCGATTTAAGTATGGGGTTCCATGATGATTTGAGGAGAGGTTCTGAGAGTGTGATCTCTAAATAGCGCTATGTACGAGACATATCCAGAAACAATAAGTGTACTGAATTTTTGTAGGTTACAACTTTTTTTATTTAAACAAAAAAATTACGTGGTAAGCTATTTTTCGACATAGTCGCCATTCCTCTCAATGCAGGTGGTGAAGCGGGGTATCGACTTTTTGATGCCTTCCTCGAAGTAGTTTCCCGCCAACCCCTCCGTTCACTTCTCCACCTCCTCCTCTACCTCTTCATCAGTCGAAAAACTTTTTCCACCCATGTGCAGATTCAGGGAGGTAAAGAGATAGTAATCTGAACGTGCTAGGTAAGGGGAATGCACGGGATGGTTCAGGACATCCCATTTAAACGAGGCGAGCAGTTCCGTCTGTCATTGTCGTGCATCAGGCAGACTCCCTTTGTCAGCATGCCTCTCATCTTGTTCTGAATCGCCCTCCGCAATTTTTTAAGGGTCTCACAGTATCTTGCAGAGTTGATGGTCTCCCCTCGAGGCATATTTTCAATTAAAATTATGCCTTGACAGTCCCAACACACGGATGCCATGATTTTCTTGGCTGAAATTGTGGTTTTTAACTTTTTGGCGGAGGGTAAAGAGGTGTGACGCCACTGTTGAGACTGCCTTTTGGTTTCAAGCGTGTAGTGTGCAACCGAATTTTTATCTCCAGTAACGATGGAGTAGAGAAATTCATCTCCATGGAGTTTGCAGCGCCTCAAAAACTCTTGCCCGGCCTCCACTCAATTCAACTTGGCGGGAGATTCGATTGACATTTTTCACGAAACGTGTTGTCGCGTCGACACTTCTCAACGTACTGATCTCAAACCAGTCTCGTTGCGGAGGAGAAGGGTCAGATTGTTGGCTACACGGAAGTGTAGCCAACATGTCGAAAATAAAATCCATCCGGTCGTGAGAGCCTCAGTACACTTACTTTCTGGATACGCCTCGTACATTGTCCTTTTATTATTTTTAACATTGATCCTTCGTCTCTCAGTATACCGTTTGGATTACTTTAATAAATAACATACGTATGTTAACATATATAAAGAAGAAAATTGATTAATGCAAACAATATAAATAGAGACGACGTATTCCACTTAACATTAATATAGTACAGTTACAGCAAAATGAAAATTAACCAAAATCAACCATTGCGGAAGCCGCGCACTTGTATTCCCCTTGTGGGAAGGACTCATGTGCTGAAATTACGGCTGTGAATGCGCTATAGGTAAAACGATATCCAGCGCGCATCCACTAATGGCGAATCTGATCACTAGCTAGCCCTGAAGATGAAAACTGCAATACTTTTTTAAACGTCAGCGGCATAAGCTTAACCATGCAGTGCAACACTCCGAAATGCCTTATACAATTGATACAGAGAACTGCGAAAGTCTAAAAACAAATTTAATTAGTATCTAGATAAATATTTTTTATAAAAATGTTTATTCTTCTCGTGAAAGTATAATTAATTGGTGCATGAACATTAAAATATTTATACCATGCATAGTGGTGTCAAATAAATATACATGGCTTAATATTTTATATCAGGCATAGAATGAATACAGGACTCAACGTTATCTTTTAATTAGTAACATAGGCCATTCCTCTCAGACGAGCATGATTATCACACAATTTCGTGCACTCTTAGATGGTTTAAGAGTCCACTCCAGGATTCACACCCCCTAATCTTTTGATTAAGGCGCTAGCAGCCCCTTCATTTGGGGGCCTGAGTTCACCAAATAAAACGATTTTATGGCCGCGCCTGCCCTGCATTCTATATTGTTATCTTGTTAAGCCAAATTCGAATAGAAATTCGTGTGTTTGTTGGAATAATTTCCTAGTTAGACGTGTGTTTTGGGAAATGAATGTTATTTGCTCGAACGTTTTATAATGCCATGGAATTATTGGGTGGGACTTGACAAAGAGGTTTACTCGATAAATGGAAAATTCGCACGTTATGTAAGAATTATTGTAGGCGATAATTTTGAATTGTTTATTTCATATTCGGAAATTTAAGCTTTAATGTTTCGATCATGTAATTGAATGTATAGTCAAAAGTTTATATGACAATCATTTGAAAAATTGGATTACTCAAATTGTACCTGGATGGGTTCATAAATAAAGTACAACTTTTCAACACATAATACTTGAAAGAGTTTTGTGATATCATATGAACAAAAATGTATTGATTTTATTTCACAAAATATTCACCCATATACCAGTTTAGCTCTTCACCATCCTAAGAATAACCAAGACTCGGAATAAGTCAAAAGATTGTTTGATAGGAAAAATATGTTTTCAACATATCAATTCTCTGACATACGAGGCATATCCAGAAAGTAAGTGTACTGAATTTTTGTAGGTTACAATTTTTTTTATTTAAACAAAAAAATTACGTGCATACCGTAGTACATATGTAAGCTATTTTTCGACATAGTCGCCATTCCTCTCAATGCAGGTGGTGAAACGGGGTATCCTCCGTCCACTTCTCCACCTCCTCCTTTACCTCCTCGTCGGTTGAAAACCTTTTTCCACCCATGTGCAGCTTCAGGGAGGTAAAGAGATAGTAATCTGAAGGTGCTAGGTGAGGGGAATGCGCGGGATGGTTCAGGACATCCCATTTAAACGAGGCGAGCAGTTCCTTCGTGGCGTTGGCCGTGTGTGGTCTGGCATTGTCGTGCAGCAGGCAGACTCCCTTTGTCAGCATGCCTCTTCTCTTGTTCTAAATCGCCCTCCGCAATTTTTTTAGGGTCTCACAGTATCTTGCAGAGCTGATGGTCTCCCCTTTTGGTTTCACGCATGTAGTGTGCAGCCCAAGTTTCATCTCCAGTAACGATGGAGTGGAGAAATTCATCTCCATGGAGTTTGCAGCGCCTCAAAAACTCTTGCCCGGCATTATTTATTTCGCACTTGGCGGGAGATTGGATTGACATTTTTCACGAAACGTGTTGTCGCGTCGACACTTCTCAACGTACTGACCTTGAACCGGTATCGTTGCGGAGGGGAAGGGTCAGGCTACACGGAAGTGTAGCCAACATGTCGAAAATAAAATCCATCCGATCGTCAGAGCCTCAGTACACTTACTTTCTGGATACGCCTAGTACTATACTTATCAAGAAAATGCAGACTCAGCAGTGATTCATGACACGCATGACAACTGATCAAATGTTCACCATCCCTAGAATTAGAACACCTTTTGCTCGATGGCAATATGCTTATTTGGCTCACATGACATACAGAAATACATAATTTTAGATGAAAAATGGTCAAAATTCAAACCAGTAATCAAAAAAAAATTATTGAAAAGTTAGCAAGACGCTTGTGATTTTTGGGTTTGATTACCTATGTAACTCAAGAAAGAAATCAAAATATCTTAGACTAGTTTAAGGATTTGTCTGATTACAATACTTGCACGCCCTAGACGTGTATAAATGTTGTTTTCTCTCCACGTGCGATGATATTTCAAACACGTATAATGGTGGTCTATAGGGTGCCTACTTATGTTAACCTGAAGGCTTGATATAAGGGCCGTAAAAATATTGTTCCCAGATCACATTTTTTAATATATGCGTATTACCAATTTTGAATGCTATATTGAGGGGAATACGAATATATAAAATGGTATTTAATTTTTTTTTTGGTAATGTAAAATGTATTTTAGGATATTTAGTATGAAAAAATAAATCGATACTTCTTTTCTATTTTTGATTACATATAAACAAAACCCCGTTGCACATTCTCAGCAACCTGACAAACAGTGACACTCAATTACAACTGGAAACATCATGCAAAATCAAACTCCTCACACATCATCAATCCAGAAATACCAAAAATGTTCATCCCATAATATACCGCACACAATCATAAAAATAAAAATAAAAACAAAAATATACAGAAATACAAATATAAAACAACAAAAATTAAAACAACAAAAAGAAACCCACACTTAAGAGCCCACACAAATTCATCCTGAAAGCCGAAGTACTCAAAATCCTGTCGCAATAACAACCACACTCCGATCGACTGTCTAAATGGTTTTCCTCCCTTTACCTTTATTGAATTCGGCACGTCGTTGTATGTCATGGAAGTCATCGGATGCTGGAAAGGAAAGAAGAATTGGGAATGAATATTACTGACTTGAAATTCAGATTTTTTAGTCACTTAAAACATGTCAATAACGATATACCATTCCCCATAATTGTATTTTTTTTCATGGAGTTTTATTCTTAAAACGACTTCATTATTTTTCCAACTTTTGTCATAAAACACCAGATACTTATTAGTTTTTCAAATATTCCGAATATTTAAACGTGTTGCTTTAATTCAAAACACTTGAACACAGTTAATCTTCTCGTAAATGTTTGAATCTGCCGTCAATAACTGTTTAGTTAATCTTAACAACTCAGTTAACAATTAGTATAAACCATGTTAATTTCCCCTATTTGGATCACTTCCTTTTACAATATCATATGACATATAACGCATTTCCCTAAGATGCTCTCAAAATATTTTCTATATCACGTTTATACTTCACTGTAATTAATATTGCCTCCAATATACTTCGATGGACCAATATTTTTACAGTTCTTGTCATTTGAGATCCCATTTACTTTTAATACCAATCTGATACGCTTCTCAATGTTACCTTATACCTTTCTCTTCCTGGTAACTTACTTGGAAATATGCTTTCAAATTATTTGTTTTTTGATCGAATTTGAGATTTTTTCAAACTTAAAGTGATTTAACAGAATGTAGCAATATTTTCAACAACCCAAAAAGAGATTATGTAAATGGCATAATTTTGTATGTTAATAATTATAAGAAACTTTATTGAAAACCACGAGAGAATGTGATGTTAATAAAGGTGTTGAAATGAAACCCATAATTATTTTTTCAATACGACCGAGGAAAGAATAAAAAATATGGCCGAAGAAATTTTAACGTGAGGAACGCTAGAAGTATGAGAAAAAAAGCTAGAAGTATGAGAAAAAAAATCACATATAAGGAGATGTATGAAATTAGACGATGCAGAATTTGTGTTCATGAATAAAAATATGTAGAGAAATTTCTTATTTATATGATCCAAAGACGTCGTATGTTAAGATTATAATAAATGTGGTGACTTTTGTGGCCTAGATCAGGGGTTTCCAAACTACGGCCCGCGGGTCAACACCGGCCCGTGAGCACCACCAATCTGGCCCGTCGTAGTTTATTTTGATTACATTGTAAAATTTACAGTGTAAGTAACTCGCCGGCTAGTTCCAATACGAAAATTTGCGTGTAATTTAAAACTACAGTATGTTGGTATGACGAGCTAGCTAGGTCTTGGCCCTTGGGACTTAGTGGAGGAGTCAGTGTGCCCCTTAGGTTAAAAAGTTTGGAGACCCCTGGCCTAGATGGTAAAATGCTTGACTTCTGCATGGAGTTTCAGGTTCAATTTCCGATGGTACCCAAAAATATATATAAAAAAGAATCCAGTCTGATAAAAGATCACCTTTAAATATTTATTGAACGTGCTGAGTTTGTATATGTGTTCTTGTATCTGTGCCTGCGGCAGTATTATCAACAGATGCAATGACGAATCGCCTACTCCAGTAATCTACACACTAAGGCTCGATCACTAGTGCCTGATATAATGTTGTCTCCTTACCGCACTCTTCAATATTTTTATAATAGCAATTCAAATACGTCGAATTGTAACCATACGAAATAAGAAGAAGAAAATTATTCAAAGTTTTATCATGATATCCCTTATTCTGAGTTTGCGTTAAACGAAGAAATCACCGGAGTACAAAGTAAACTCCGTTTCAAATATTTTTCTGCTCGAGCTTTTTAGGCCTAGGCCTAAAAAGCTCGCGCAGAAAAATTGGTGTTTGATAAAAAGATCCCAGATATTTAGATGATTGGGTTATTTTAAAGACTGTTGAACATTATGAAAAAATACAAAATCGAAAACCATATCTTATATAATTATTATAAAAATAAGCTCCACAAAATTAAAGTCTAATTCTTAGACTAGAAAATAAAATGTATCAAAGCTGTCGGCTTTAGCGTTATGGAGCACCATGTTAGATTTTTTTTAATAATTAACTTTAGTATTCTACTAATTGTATGATTCCCAGCTACATGTGTTTCTGCCTCCTTTGCTGAGGTTCTCCTCAGGCGGAATGATCTTGATTTCTTTCGAGAGCACCGCTAGGTAACAAACCTGGATTATTCCGCCTGAAGAGAGCGTCAGGATAGGAAGTAGAAAGATATGTGTGGTTATTTATTTTATAAGAATAACAACATTTATTTTATAAGAATACCAATAAAACAAAATGCTTAACAATATCAAAAGAGCCACTCAGATGCAAACTGACTATCGATAACATACCCATCGAGCAAGTCATGCAATTCACTTACCTAGGTGTAGAGATCTCCAGCAACAGTGACCTATATAGTAAAGTACGAGCACAAACTAATAAAGCGACAGCTTTGGCTGGCTGCCTGGGAGACACTATATGAAGAAACAAACACATGGTAACTGAAAGTAAGGTCAGGATATATAAGACATGCGTCCGCCCCATCATGACATATGGGATAGAAGCGAGAGCCGATACCAACAGGATAAAAAACCTTCTCAGAGTGGCAGAAATGAGAACCCTACGCTCCATCGCAGGCATAACTTTTAGAGATCGAATCAGAAATGAGACGATAAGGTATGTCTGTGGCGTTGAAGACATAGTGAGGTGGGAAAGAAGCAGAAGGCACTTCTGGAGGGATCGTGTGGACCGCATGGAGGATATAAGACTGGCAAGAATCGCTCAGACTGAAAACCCTAACAGCAGGAGATTACCAGGAAGGCCGCCGAAAAGGTGGAATGATAGCTGGACGTCATCATCCCAGGACAGCCTACCGTCACAAATAGGTCATACTACCTAAACCAAGAAGAAGAACAAAATACATAGTTTGTTGTTAAATATTATAAGATAGTAAAATTTTGCTTTTTATTTCACTAAAAACTTTTAAATTTCAGAAGGGTACTAAAGATAGTTTTGGATAATCTTTACAAGTTTACTGGAGTAGATCTGATATTTATAGCCTCTTTGAGTAGTAAATATTTACATGGGCCTTGGTATCGAGTTGAAAAACATGCAAATTTATTTCAAGGACGGTTCGGCTCAGTGGACCAGTAAACATGACATGTATGGCAGGAAATATTTCTAGGGCTGATCCATGCCCCCGATAAGATGGGAAATGGGCAAATTGTATTTTTCAGTGAATACTTTATAATAATAACAATAAAAGGACAGCTTATCTTAACAATCTCTCTTCAATGGCATTCTTATTCAGGACTTGAACCCTTTATTATCGACAGTTTTTATTTTATTCTTTTAAAAAAAAAATGCACTCTTCCCTCTTTCAAAATTATATTATATTATATTACACTTTCATTGCATACAATACCACCTAATTTTTGACATCTAAAATTTATTTCAACCAACCAGAAAGATGTTAAATAAATCTTAACCGAAATTCAGACCGGATTTTTTTATTGAAATCTCTTTTTAAAGATGTTTTAACGGAAATCGAACACATAACCCAGGGCTGAAAGACAGGTATCTTATTAGAAATAGACCACGGCATTCATTTGATCATGACACGTTCTTTTTAATCTAACTTTTTTTTCGTGAGTTCTTGACTACATTTACAGTTCAAACTTATTCAAATAATCTTATCTCTAAAAACATAACATATGACATGTACTACTATATATCCAGAAAGTAAGTGTACTGAATTTTTGTAGGTTACAATTTTTTTTATTTAAACAAAAAAATTACGTGGTTACCGTAGTACATATGTAAGCTATTTTTCGACATAGTCGCCATTCCTCTCAATGCAGGTGGTGAAGCGGGGTATCAACTTTTGGATGCCTTCCTCGAAGTAGTTTCCCGCCAACCCCTCCGTCCACTTCTCCACCTCCTCCTTTACCTCCTCGTCGGTTGAAAACCTTTTTCCACCCATGTGCAGCTTCAGGGAGGTAAAGAGATAGTAATCTGAAGGGGCTAGGTCAGGGGAATGCGCGGGATGGTTCAGGACATCCCATTTAAACGAGGCGAGCAGTTCATTCGTGGCGTTGGCCGTGTGTGGTCTGGCATTGTCGTGCAGCAGGCAGACTCCCTTTGTCAGCATGCCTCTCCTCTTGTTCTGAATCGCCCTCCGCAATTTTTTAGGGTCTCACAGTATCTTGCAGAGTTGGTCTCTCCTTGAGGCATATATTCAATTAAAATTATGCCTTGACAGTCCCAAAACACGGATGCCATGATTTTCTTAGCTGAAATTATGGTTTTGAACTTTTTGGCGGAGGGTGAAGAGGTGTGACGGGACCGTTTTTAAACTCGCGACACCACTTGTACACACTCGTACGATTCATAGCTTTATCACCATATGCAGTTTTCACCTCATTATAAACCTCAACCGGAGGTTTTCCCTTCCAAACGAGATAACGGATGACGCCGCGTATTTCGCACTTGGCGGGAGATTGGATTGACATTTTTCACGAAACGTGTTGTCGCGTCGACACTTCTCAACGTACTGACCTCGAACCGGTCTCGTTGCGGAGGGGAAGGGTCAGGCTACACGGAAGTGTAGCCAACATGTCGAAAATAAAATCCATCCGGTCGTGAGAGCCTCAGTACACTTACTTTCTGAATACGCATAGTACATGTCATGTGTTATGTTTTTAGAGGTAGTACATAGTACATGTTATATGTTATGTTTATGTCTCGTATAACACGTATTTATTAAAATTAAAATTTGCAATTTTACGCATTAAATAACAATTTATGTGTTAATCAGTAGTTTGAATTTTTGGGTTAATAGACAAAGTTTTCAAACTTTTTGTAGAAATAACACCTTTTTCTAAAGGCAATCTCATCCAATCAATCAGAGGGATGTTTTAATGACCTCTAAGTGAAAACCAGACTAGGATCTTATTTTCTTTTAAATCTGGGTTCCAGCGGGGATCGAACCCGAATCGGCAGATAAGCGTCTTACCACCAGGAGGCTACTGAAGTATTTTAGCGCTAGATAAAATTTTCACTGGAAAAATTATGTCAATGTAATATTTTACATATAAGTTAATCCTCCTTTTATCAATTTTCACTGGAAAAATTATGTCAATGTAATATTTTACATATAAGTTAATCCTCCTTTTATCAATTTTCACTGGAAAAATTATGTCAATGTAATATTTTACATATAAGTTAATCCTCCTTTTATCAATTTTCACTGGAAAAATTATGTCAATGTAATATTTTACATATAATGAATCCTCCTTTTATCAATATCCTATAATTTTATCCAACCCTAGTTTGATTGCCAAGATATCTATATAGAGTATCCCCGAGAGCAATACATGGCATCAACTTGAAGTTTTCCAGAACTCGACGATGACCTAATTCTTGGATTCAGCATTAATTAGGCTCTATTGTATGTTTATCCTATCGAGGCTGTATCTTTAATTTGGTTTCTCAATATTTTTCAGATGTTTATAACGGAAATGAGGTCAAGAGGTTTACATAAAGGAAAAAAATCATTCTTTGACAAAGCGCAATTTCTGAATATGCCGATATTATTATAACGAAAAAGAGAATCTACAATAGGACTTTTGAAAAGTAACATAAACCAAGGTTGATCGACATATTAACTACATCAACTATATAACATTTATGTAGATGCAACTTTTGGAGTTTTCATGTGTGGTTATTTCTTACAAGCTAAAAATGAGTTCTGAAATAAAATAAAAAAATCCTGTTTGTGAGAAAATTGATAAATACCCTTTTTCCTTGTTCCGTCCAAAATCCAGCATCGAGCCTAATAAGGGGCGTGTTTTTTTTTAAATTTTTCTAACAACATGAAACTGGTCATTTTGAATTATGCAGAAACTTAATTAAACGCAACTGATAACAGATTTTATATTTTATTAACAGGAAACTTTTTAGTTACTATTAATAAACAAACATTATTTTTTAAATCACTTGTATAAAGTGACATGTGAATCTATTTATTTAGTGTAAATAATATAAATCGCAGAAGAATCTAGCATTTTCACTCATTTTAAACTGTTTTGTCATTATAGTACTGTTATTTTTCTGTTGTTAAGTGAAATCATCTCTTTTTAATAAATACATTATTCCCTATTGTTATTTTACGCCTTATTATCATATCAAGACGTGACAGCTATCAAATATTTGAAAAATATCAAGTTCTAAATATGAAATTATACGTCTTATAATCATATCAAGAAGTGACAGCTGTCAAATATTTGAAAAATATCCAGTTCTAAATATGACATTTTATGTCTCATAATCATATCAAGAAGTAACCATAGTCAAATATTTGAAAAATATCAAGTTTTAAATATGACGTTTTACGTCTTATAATCATATCGAGAAGTGGCCACTGTCAAATATTTGAAAAATATCAAGTTCTAAATATGATTTTTTTTTAAATATTGACGATTCAGCCGTTAGTATGACGACATATAATATCACACACGGACGTAAGTACAACCGGTTGTTCATTGCTTGATTCGGTAAAGAACATTTGTCGAATCTTTGTTAAACAAAACAAAAAATAAGTATCTGGAATTTAAAACAAAGCTTACGAGTAAGAGAAATGTTCTCTAGCCCTAGATCACGGTTTTTTTTCAATAAAATTGTTTTAAAATTTGAATATAAAAATCGACATATTTACAAAAAAAATTACTACATTTATCTTAATAGAAAAACTTTGAACAGGGAAGTCATGTGGAACTACGAGTATTTATCCGAACCAACCGACTAAATTTTATGGTACAATTTTGCTTTCATTGAAGAAAAGGTTAATCTCTTTCTTCATTTTCAAGATGTTTGAAGGAATAGGGACACATCGCACCATCAAGGAATTTCCACATATCCGTTTCCCTCGATTCTGTGGTTGCCTGAACCCATTGTTATTTTCCCTTCATAGCTTTTCAATATACCTACTCTTACCAACGGAGAGATCTAAAGGATCACTCCTTCTGGAATTCCAAGGAAATTATTTTGTACGGTATGCACAGCCAAGTCCAAACCAATGCAATCAAGTTTTAATTGAACTTACCCACCTCGTCTTGCATCAAAAAGACCGAAAACATATGAAACTTTATTTATTGACTTATTGATGGTATAATGAGCTTCTTGTCTAATGTGGAGAGTTACGGAGAGCTTCTTGTCTAATGTGCTCCCTTTCAATCCATTGTGCAATTTGTTTCCATTTTTTTTAGCGATAGGCAAAAATATTCGTATAACTGATGAGCAATAAATAACAGAATTTTTTTTATCATAGTTACAAAACAAAAAAAAAAACATCGTCGATGACGAGTAAAATGAAAAAGAGATTGTAGAAAAGGCTAAAATATGTCGAGAAATGAAAGTTTCACGTTCAATCCTCTCTGCATACTCCTACAAAAATGCCAATGTAGTGTGTTTGTTTGTATTTAA
Source organism: Odontocerum albicorne (assembly GCA_949825065.1). Classification (NCBI taxonomy): domain Eukaryota; kingdom Metazoa; phylum Arthropoda; class Insecta; order Trichoptera; family Odontoceridae; genus Odontocerum; species Odontocerum albicorne. The sequence goes on from OX463839.1 coordinate 49,788,970, forward strand.
AATATTTTTTCCTAAGTGCTTCAGTAACAAGACGGGGACGAAAGAATTTCCGAAAATGAACGTAGTTCCAATACTCACTGGAGTACAAACCCAAGATTGATAAAAATCACTCGATTCAGATTTGTCAACGTTTTACATAATAGATTTACTAGTTGCAGCCCGTGAAATATTTACGGAAGTAAATAAAACAAATTCTACATTTATGAAAATATATACATGTTCATAAATGTAAAATTTGTTTATATATATATATATCATTTATACATCGTCCCCTTTTACATCGGTTCAAAAATTGTTAACTAGGTATTTAAAATTCGTTCAGTATCACGGACCCACCGAGATTCAAATTTCGAATTACTTTCGGAGAAAATCCAAGATGATGTGAAATCATAGTATAAATAGGCCAAAACCCATACGATGGTTGTCAAAGAAAGAATACGAGAATTGAATTTTGAATACAAGACAACGAGAGAGGAATACTTGGGTTCTCTCCAAAAGTAATTCAAAATTTGAATCTCGGTGGGTCTGCGATAACTGAACGAATTTTAAATACCTAGCTAACAATTTTTGAACCGGTGTTAAAGGGGACGATTTATAAATGATATACGAGTATATATAAACAAATTTTACATTTATGAATATATATTTTCATAAATGTAGAATTTGTTTTACTTCCGTGAATATTTCACGGGCTGCAACTTGTAAAAAAATAATATAAGACTGTTATTTAATAATTTTGATTTTTACAATGGATTGCTAACAAAATTAACTGAGTCATATTTACTAAGTATAAATTTGTAGAGTTTTAGTTTACATATTTGTATAATTTCTCTGTATTGTTTTAGTATTCGAGTATGTCAATAATAAATACAATGCTTCTGTTTAAACTCTCACTTTAATATTTGTTTATTTAACAATTTCCATTTCATCATTGTGAATATTTGAATTCAGATAAAATCTCAGAAAACGTTTGTTAATTATTCAATAGTTCCTTAATTATCCTTTTTATTTATTCAGAACCTTTTTTAACGAATTAAGTGTTTTTTAAAGATTTTCCACATCAAATTTTAAATTAAAAGATAAACAGACAACCAAAATATGCAAAATGTTGTCACTAGATTGAATAAAAACTACAAGATAGATAAATTCCACAATAAGGGTAAGTAAACAATTTGATGAAATAGCATCATAAACTTAACACAACATTTGAACTCGCAAAAAAATAAAATTTTCTTACCACTAGTAAAATTGATAATTTTGAAATAAAATTATTTAAATTTCTCCATAATATCATAAATAAAACTACTGTTTGCCATTAAAAATCTTATACTGCTATTAGATAGATGAAAAAAAAATTTAAATCACTAAATAAAATAAATAATGATCACTTATATTGATTTGAAGTCTCATAATATGAAAATCGTTTTTATATGAAAATACCATGGCCGTATCCTTTTTTACCTTTTCTCATATCATTTGAAACCGATTTTTCCAACTCGTTTATCCTGAATTGTTTCCTAATCAATTTATTTTATTTACTAAAGGAAAAATAAATGTTTGTTATCACAGAAAAAAAAGCATTCGGGAAGGAAGCATTTAATTTTTTTTACCTCATTCGAGTAAAAAAATGTTGACACGAAGTAATCGTAATCGTATGAAAATGTGCAGGCGTAAACTCCATTTTGGCTCTTCGGGGATTAATAAAAGTTAATTTAGTTCCAGGTGCGGAGTGGCGAGGTGAATGGGGACATTCTCATTCTGAGATCGGTTAAAATTTGCCCAAATCCAATTGTTTGAAGTCAATATTAAAGTCGTGATTTGAACTAAGTGCCCGGCCCAACGGTATCCTTAGGGACTCGCCGTTATTTATCGATGGGTCGTGGAACATTTTTGATCGTAAGGGAATTTCTATTGTTGAACGCATTTTATCGCCGCAGTTAAGGCGGAATGGATAACTAAACAATATATTTTACAACCTAATGGCTGCTTCTTGAACACGTAAATAGTATCTAAGTACTTTTGGGACCTTAAATTGGAACAACGATAAAAAATTTATACATCCGCAGAATACCAACGTTGAAACAAAATCAAAAATAAGGAGAAAAGATGGTTTAAATAAGTTAATCAATTATAATTGTTTTCATAATCATATTATTGATTGAAAAATATTTTTGCTCAGGAATTGTGGTCCTGGAATCAGCAGCCAACTAACATAATACTCGTTTCATATTTTCCGTGTTTCAAATAGCGACTCAAAAAGCATTATATTTATTTCCCTTTAATGATGCTGCGTGTTTTTTTTATAAATAGTCAATATCTTAGGCACATATTAAAATTTGTAATTTATTTTTATCAAACACCTTTTATTCCACTTTTTTGTGACGGTATAACCCTACCCGTTTCAAGGCTTTCACCTCATCTTCAGGGGAGTGCAAGAAGATGAAGGGAAAGCCTTGAAACCGGTAGGGTTATACCGTCACAAAAAAGTGGAATAAACAGTGTTTGATAAAAATAAATTACAATGTCTTTAAACCGCCACAACGGTTATGCCTTAACTATAAACAACACATATTAAAATGTTATATTTGATATATTCAAATGATTTCTTTCCACTTTTTATCTTACCAATTTAACTCTTATCATTTTATATAATTTGTAAAAAAAACTCTCACATTAATCTTTTATTCAAACATTTTTTCATAATTCTCAGGTTGGTTTAAAAAGCAATTGCCCTTTGGAAATTAACCCGCTCAGTTTAACTGATCTTGATAGTTTTGAAAGGATCTTTGTTTAAATAAACAAACTTACCTTAAAAATATAAAGATCCATCAGTATGTTACGCGAACGGACTAATCATGTGTGGGCAAATTTGTTTTCAGTAAGCCTACAATGGTATCTTTAGTCGCATATACTCGTACAAGTAAGTGGATACTGAATGCTAGAAAAAACGAAATTTCGTTCATATGTGGTAGTTTAAACATACATTTTTTAATTTTAAAATGGCTATGAATTGATTCCTAATGACTGGAGCCTAGCAATTCCTTACTTATCAGGGAAGTTTTAGCAGCATTTTTTTTCTTCATATTATAGTATTATGTCCCGTTACTTTGTTGCAATTTACATGGCCACCCAGGTCAACTTACAGACTAAATTTTATGAAACTGAGGAAAAAAGAATCTCTCAATATAGGTTAAAGCTCCATACAGCGATACATTTGACCAAAAATAGTTCTACAGCTTTCTCCAATTTTTGTGAAAAAATTGGTGACTTTCTAAACCTCTGAAGGTTTTCTTTGGTTGAAGTATATTATACATTTTTTTCATACCAATTTTCACTGTAAGTATATTCTACGGTTGTTGAAATCCAATGAACTAAGTTTAATTTTTGGCCATTTTTAGTCATGTGGAAGTATTCAAAAATGTGGTGCTTTAAACTGATTGTAAAACACTACAGTAGTTAAATAAGTACAAACATATGTGATGTATTAATCAATAACAGAAATTCAATTATTAAGGATGAATATGAGTTAAAAATATATGTAAACTAGGGTAAAAAATAGAGAGCATTTAGGTGGTTTGGACATGTTAAACAAATTCATTACAAAAAGCTTCCGAAAAAAAATATGTATCTATGTATGGGAATCAAGATAGAGAACGACACACAAAGTTATATAAGCTTTGTGAATTATATTTTGAAACAAGAAAATATGAAGAGTAAAAAAACGTAAAGAATGCGAAAGAAGTAAGAGATGATGGGCAAATGTTGCACTTTATTATCTCTGCTTACTCCAATTGAAAAATTTAACTATGGTTTATACGTAATGAAATTGACTTTGACATAGGTAACGAAATTGACTATTACTGTGATAAGGTAAGGTATGTAAAACAATAAAAATAAAAATACAACCAGTCCATTTATTACAAAGTAACTCATATTTACAGTGACAATATGATGTTTTAATTATTTGAATAATAATTTGATTGTTTTAAATTAAACTATTTAAAAAAAAACATTTTCCGAGTGGCAACACTTCAAATATTCCTTGTTTAATTATTCGTTTGCGGCCGCTTCATCAATGGAGTATTGTTCCATTCAGACGTTTCGGAACCTTTAATAAACAGTCACTAAAAGCATTCTCGGGCAAACCGCAATCTCTCGCGCAGTAGAATTCATTTGGAGTGAAATGCTGAAAGCGTTAAAAGCCTCGGTCTGAAAGTTATGATGCACTTTCATGACATGCAGAAATACAAATGCGTTCAGCATTATCTAAGCATTGCCTTAAGTGCATCTACCGCAAAATTCTCGAACTTAAATGCTTATTCACGAGTTTCAGGATTGTAATAAATAAAAGTTTTCATAGAGTACTTCTTTCTGATTTAATTTCTGCGATTTCTTATTTTCTGTTTCGAAAATATTAACTGATTTATTTGAGGGCTGCAAACAGAAACATCTGTGAATTTTAATAAGATTTTATTGATGCGTATTTAATCTTAAAAATCACATTTAAGATTATTGGCAATGAAAATATGGAGCAGAACCGAATATGTTATAACGAACTTTAAGTTTTTATTTTAGTGACATCACAAGCATTTTATAAATTAATTTCAGGTTGAGTTTCTTATTTTCTTCATCCTAGCTTCATCCCACAATGTGTGATTGGGTTAAATTTTCAAGTCATCTGTTTTTCTCTGATTTTTTCACTTTCTTAAAGCCTCCATTGCCTCAAGTATCGCGAACGGATTAAGATTATATTTAACTAGTTTCTTCACATTTTAGTTCTTTTATAGAAAATATCCATTGTTTATTTCAAATTTGTGTCTGAGAGACATTCCTTCGAAGAAAAGTAGAACTTCATCTTCATCGAATAAGTTGAACCTTCCGAATCGATTAAAAATGCTGGGTATTATGACAGGGATTTTTCGTTGCTCTTTCTGAGGCATTGAATGGTCTGCATTTAAGTGCTAGAAATATGAGTGACTTGCGCAGTTTTAGGAAGAACTTGAAGATGCCCATATTTTCAAAGTTTTATAAGAATGTATTATTATATATGAACACACATATACTACACAACATCTAATGCTGAATGTGTAAATATGACATATCGAATGATCTGCAATGGTTTCTTTGTAGTTCCCCTTCCCTTACTGTTTTCCTTCAAAAAATGATTTTCTAAACATATGCAGATGCGTAGAAGTACCACATCTAATGGCTGCATCAATTACTTTCCTATCTTTCAACTCAATTTTTTTTTCGTAATATTTTTAATACATCAATAATTGTTGGTTCGAATCCCGATTAAGATCATCTGTGAAGATTCTGCTTTCTTAACAATGCAATGTTATTGTAATTTGTTTTATCAAACTCTGTTTGACATCAAGGAAGCACATACAAGTCTTGTTTACGCTCCCCTGATGATGAGGTAAAAGCACTGCACCGGAAGGGTTATACCCTTAGAACAGGTGAAATAAACAGGGTTTGATAAAACAAATTACAGTGTCTTTGAACTTCAACAATGTTATTGCCTTTATTAAAAAATATATAAATGGAATATTGGTTTCCTTTAATTTTTTTTCATTATTTTGATAAATTAGCTTCATACTATGTATCTACAAGTGACATCCACAATCCCCTTCAGCATTTTCATACGTGCTGCGTGCTATTTCTGTTTTTCTCTAGTATTTACCGATCATTTCACATCATACAGCATCACTGGTCTTATGGCACTCTTATACACACTCATTTTATCATTCAGTGCCAGGTTTGGTTTCTGAAATTTACCAAAATAAAGTGTTTAATTGCATTTTTTTCTTAAAAATCTTTTTTGTTCAAAAAGATTATCAAAACATGCTGTTTTGTATAAAAATCATTATTGCTTAGCTCTCATGAATTTTAAATTGAGTGCCGTCATCTAAGACTAGAAATAAATAAAAGTTCGTATCGTGGGTTGATTTGAAATTTGGACAAGAAGTGACTCGCTAAGGGTCGATGAAAACGTTAACGGTTTGCCTACCTAAGCGCTCTTATGTTGAGGAGGGGATAATTTGAAACTAAGACTTGAAGACGAATTGGAATGGCAAAACCAGTTATGACGAGTCTTACAAAGATGTGGACTTTCCGGTCTATACTCAGAAAAACGAAAATGGGTCTAGTTAAGTCTTCAGGATATTCCAAAGCATAGAGTAGAATGTGGGCGATGAGAAAGAAGGAAATATACGTAATAGATACCTTCAAGATGTGGTGTTGGAGGTGGATGCTTCGTATCTCATGGACCGCAAGGCGCACCAACGTCTTTATCATCCAAGAATTGGAGATTGCTGAAAGACTTTCAACAACATGCAGAAAAAGAATTCATAAGTACTTTGGGCATGATGCTCGAAAGAATGATAAAAGTTTGGAGAAACTTGTGATCGCGGAGACAGTTGAGGGATATCGAGCAAAAGGAAGGTGTCATGTAAGATGGATGTATCAAATTAAGAAGTGTGAGGACTATATTTTTATTTAGAAACACAGTTATAAGTCCTTTAAAAAGCATTCAAGATAAATTACATAGTATGCGTCCTCGATATTGTAAATTCCCGACATATCATGTTTTATAAAGCACGTGGTCTCGATCGATGAATGACCATGTGCTCGCCTTGAAAACAAAAAGATTAAAATATCATGAAATACCGGAATATTTTAAAATACAAAAAGGTAATAAAACCTCTTAATCCTTCTGCCGAAGTTTCAATACACCGTTTGTCATCCGGGACACCCAGGTATGATTCTGAGAAGGCTTCCCTCTGGAATGTTATACCGGGCGCGAGTTATCCCGTCGTTCTGGACATATTTTCGCCACGTGCGTTTTAGTTCCACGCCTGTAATTGGCGCCACTCGTATTTTTAAGTGAGATGGAAATATTTCTCCTCTCTTTTCGCGATTTTGCTTTAAAAGAGGAGGCATACGCGGGCAGCTTCCTTTTCCATTGGAGACTTGGCGCTGGACGGACGTTGCTTCAACGCTGCTCGCACGGAATACTGCCAGACTTATTCGCTGACTTTCTCTGCTGTATCACAAACGCTTCAGGACGACATCTTCAATTTTGGGTGAATATTATTCCTTTTTTTTAATGCTGGATTTCGACAGGACGTTAAACCCTGGCTTAACTTAAATTCAAATTTGCTATTGTAAACCCCCTTGTTAGAATTCACAGCACAATCTGCGAGCCATTGATTCGGGAACCGAACTTTAAACTTTTTTTTCTTGACATACGTTCAAGTTTTTTTATGTTATCCATTTATATAATAAACTGTTTTGTTTTTAAAATTATATCTCGTTTAATTGTGCCCCCTTGTCCCGCTAAGAATTGAGAAAGAGTTACTCAGAGTGCCAATAACCCTACGAACTCCTGAGACCTAAAGAGTACTTGCCTCTTTAAGAAGCCGGCGGAGCAGAGCAGGCGTCACACCTGGTAAGATTGGATTTTGGTAAACTTGATTTACGTAATCAAATGTGTACGTCTTATTGTTCTAAAAAATAGAAAAAGGTCTGACAGAAGTTAACAGAATCCTCTTTGAGCGCTGCGTTGAACATAGCCTCATGGAACCAGGAGGATTAAAAAAGGGTGATGCGCCGAGTTTGAGACAAAGCAGAGGACCAGATCCTCAGCTTTGAGTATGTGATGAAGACGAAGCTTTTATAATTTAATACTTAAACTTTTGTTTCCTTTTGATATATACCTTATATCAAAAAGAAGCAAAAATTAACCAGATGAATCTCTTCCTACGATTTGCCTAATATATTCGAACAGTTTATTTTCCGCCACGGTTCATTGCTTGTTCTTTTGCATAATTTTATATTTTCACTCGATATTTTGCCGTTTGAGAGAAACGAGATGAAGTCGAATTGAGAGAGAGAGACTTCTTTCGAGGGAATTTTTGCATAATGTCAACTCAGCTGGAATGAATTGACGGGAAATAAGATTTTTGTGGGAAAACTAAAAATTTATCAAAATTTCCTACAACAAATCTGGAATTGGAAAAAAAATGTATTATTATTGCTCATACTCAATTTTATATTTAGCGGAGGAGAATTAAAAAAATAATGCGTATTAGAGTGAAAAAAGAATGGTTATATGATTTTTAACGATAATTGTTACACTATGCAACCATACAGGTGTCCTTGTTGTATACAAAGAAGACAGAGTGCTAGATTTTTTTAATAATAAAATATGTTTTCCGCTCCCACACATCAAATTAAATTTATCTTACTTCAAACCTTTTTTTCTCTTCAAAAGTAAATCTCTCAGTCTAGCCATGTTTTCCCACAATATACGCTTTTTACATCCGCATATCTTCTCATACAGCAAATTTGGTTCTCAGTCACGTTTGAAATTGATATTGCTTTCACTATTAATGTAATGAAATATAGAAGTATTAATTAAATAGAAGTGAAAGTATATCAAACGAACGAAAAACAAAGGTAATATATTGAGATAAAATGTAATGAGATGTAATCATAGAAGTGAAAGTATATCAAACAAACGACAAACAAAGGTAATATAATGAGATGCAATGTAATGAGATGTAATCATAGAAGTGAAAGTATGTCAAACAAACGACAAACAAAGGTAATATAATGAGATGTGTAGCGATGCTCGTTACCAATTTAGCGTGTGTCCTAGTAGGACGTGCTGATGATGTTGATGTTGACATCGCTATATTCGTTTTAGTCGAATTCTGTGTTCCTCTTCGTTCGGGGTCATCAATTAAGCGTGGTGTTTAATTCGATACGTCGTCGTGATGATTTCGATTTGTTTGTATTTAAAATGAAATACAAATATTCAGGATTGCGAACGAAAGTGAGAGTGAATAGCGGGTAAATAATAACAAGTCTTGACAGTTGAATGAATAATAATGTTTATTTGTCTACAAGTAGGTATTTTATAGTAGTGAGTGAATGTGCTCGCGATATATACTTTGTCTCACTCCTGCGCGTGCACTAGTGTAGCGGGTAGGATATTTATTTGTGAGTACACATTGTTGACGTTTCTAGTATGTGACAATTGTAGATAGTTCAGAGTTTGATTCATCGGTCGTTGACCCTGTATGTTTACAATTTATTTTAACAACAAATTATGTTTGACAATTATTTATTTATTTAGGGGACGTAGGTACGCTACAGATGCAATGTAATGAGATGTTATCATAGAAGTGAAAGTATATTAAACAAATGACAAACAAAGGTAATATAATGAGATGTAATGTAATGAGATGTAATCATAGAAGTGAAAGTAAGAGTATATCAAACAAACGACAAACAAAGGTAATATAATGAGATGTAATCATTTCATTACATAACCTTTTTTTGTCGTTCGTTTAATATACTTTCACTTCTTCATAGTGCCCATTTTTATTATTGTTTACATGTTATTCCTTAGGTCACACACATGTTTAATTATTATATGCCATATTCTATTAAACGTACATGGCCTTACAGCATTTTCCCTTTATTTTACCCATTTCCACAGTATTTATTCTACTCCCATATTTTTTTCAGTACAAGTGTATATTTTAATGGACGTATAGTTTTTTTTTATCGCAATACCCCTTTGAAAATTTGTCGTAACTCATCTGTGTTTTGGTAACTGAAAACAATACTGGCATTTGGTCAAGTCTTTCAGTCTTAGCCTGAAATAGTTGATGGTATAAAAAATGATAGTTTACTAGAACAGAATACGTTTTTCTTAAACCAATCAATTAAAAAAATTAAGAAAAGGTTCAAACAATATGTTTGTACCAATATATACATAAGAGTAAAAAATAATAAGAAGGGCTGAGTGAATGGGTGCTCAGAGAAGAACATATGGAGTGTCTATGTAATGCAGAATATGGTTTACACTGAAAGATTTGCTCAGTAAATTGAAAAAGAGCACACTTAAAGAATCATTTTAAAAAAACATGAGCAGCGGTTTAGTTAAAAAAAGTGATGCAGAACTTAGTCAACAAATTTCGGAAGAACTTAATATAAAAAATGTTATTAGAAGGTTGGTAGATAAAGATGAAGAATAATATGGTTGAATCAAGTGAATGATTTAAAAACAAATAAAATGAAGAAGAAATCGTCGGAACTGTTTGAGGAGATAAATAAATTACAATGTTTGAGAAGATTTTTAGATGTGAAAGTGTCAAAATGTGTTCGAGATAGGAACGTTTGGCGCTCTATCCTGTCTGCCTACATCAACAGGAAAACGGTGGGATGGTACATAGTGTGAAGTTTTCAATTCATTGTTCTTTAGGGGGCATATTTGATTTACTATACGTTGTATGTTTGTCACTTCAAATGCATATTGCGTTTCTGCTTTCTTCGAGGAACTTTTTCACTGAAAGATCGACTGTTAAATTTGTGAAGTTTGATTAGTTGAAATTTTAAATTATCATTTTATGAATTAATATTATCATATTTACTCATATAATTACAAAGTGTATTTAATTTGTTGACACCAATAATCTTTGTGTGGGTGGATTTTCTATTAAAATAAAACCTCATAAATTAAGGGTTGTATATAAAACGAAGAATATAAAGAGGTAAAGGTATAAGAAAAATATTTAAAATTAAATTCGATTTCCAATTTCCTAGAAATTCCAATGTGTAATATTGCTGAGTCGTGATAAAACTTTTCTTTTATCTGAAATGTGTTGAAGAAATGTTTTTCTTGGACGAAAAAAGATTTTTGTTAAGTGCTTTGAAAAAAATCTCAAACAGTTTTGGATAGTTTCTCACAAAAAAAATATATACTCAATAAGAATTGGCAAGCAATGTTACGTTAATATTTGCTTGTGCTGAATTCTATTGGGTCCTTACATGTGAAATTGGCGTTTTGTTTGGGAGGAACATAAAGTTGATTTTTTTTTAATATAATATATTTATTTAATCAAAGTATGTACCATTGCTATCTATGCACTTTTGCCATCTCATAGGTAGTTCATCGATCCCTTTACTAAAAAAACCATTCGGACGGGAATCAATAAAATCTTTGAAGTCGGTTTGGACTGCCCCATCGGAGTTGAATTTTTTCCCTTGCAAGAAGTTATCCAAATTTCGAAAAAAATAGTAATCTGTCGGGGCAAGGTCCGGAGAGTACGGTGGATGTCTTAGACATTCCAATTGAAGCTCTTCTAATTTGGTAGCCGTCTGTTGTGCAGTGTGTGGTCTAGCGTTATCATGAAGCAGCAGTGGCCTAGAGCGATTAACCAGCCTCGGTTGTTTAGCAGCTAGCTTTTCCATCATGGTTTGCAGTTGCTGACAATAGACATCTGCCGTAATCGTCTGGCCAGATTTAAGAAAGCTGTAGTGAACGACACCAGCACTAGTCCACCAAACGCTCACAAGTAACTTTTTTGGAGTCAATTTTCGCTTGGGGCATGGTTTGGCTGGTTCGGCAGGGTTCAGCCATTGCGATGAGCGCTTCCGATTATCATACAGGATCCACTTTTCATCACAGGTAATGATTCGATTCAAAATCCCTTCATTATTGTGCCGGTTGAGTAATGCAACGCAGCATTCAACGCGCGTTTGTTGATTTGCTTCACTCAATTCGTGAGGTACCCACCTTTCAAGCTTTTTCACCTTCCCAATTTGCTTCAAGTGGATTAAAACAGTTTTATCACTAACACCGCAGCCTGCAGCTAACTCGGACGTGGTTTGCGATGGATCCGCTTCCACAATAGCCTTCAATTCTTCATTATCAACTTTGGTCTCCGGCCGTCCACGGGGCTTGTTCTGCAGGTCGAAATTTCCAGAACGAAAACGTTGGAACCAAAAACGCACTGTGTTTTCTTTTGCGGCACCGTCGCCATACACATCATTAATCCTTCGAGCCGTTTCTGCAGCACTGGTGCCACGGTGGAACTCGTACTCGTAAATAACGCGATATTTCAAGTTTTCCATTTTGTAAACTGAGTGACGCAAAGAAAAAAAACAATTGAGGAAAAAACAAATGAATTATAATTTTCGAAACACAAATACTTGAGTAAATAGCTGTATAAATTTGAATTTGAAATTCCTAACCAAAGAGAAGATATTTGAGATCAAAGTTGCCAGTACGGCAAAACGCCGGTTTCGTATGTGGGGACCTAATATTTATTCACGTTAAATTAATTTTCTTCATTGATCATAAGACATAAATAACTTTATATTATTTTTACTGTCGGCAGCAATAATGTAGATATAAATGTGTTAAATATTTGCCATCTCGGCGACTGTGGTCTAACAGTTAATCTTTTTGCTAAGCAAGCAAGCGTCCCGGGTTTAGTTCTTGGGATTTTTTTTTTTTATTGTTTTAGGTTATTTTATTTATTTTTAATAAGCGCACTTCCTTGCCTAACAAGGTGTATTTTCATTCAAATGCGGGTAAATGTCACAAAAAATCGAGGGCGATTCAGAACAAGAGGAGAGGCATACTGACAAAGGGAGTCTGCCTGCTGCACGACAATGCCAGACCACACACGGCCAACGCCACGAAGGAACTGCTCACCTCGTTTAAATGGGATGTCCTGAACCATCCCGCGCAATCCCCTGACCTAGCACCTTCAGATTACTATCTCTTAACCTCCCTAAAGCTGCACATGGGTGGAAAAAGGTTTTCAACCGACGAGGAGGTAAAGGAGGAGGTGGAGGAGTGGATGGAGGGGTTGGCGGGAAACTACTTGGAGAAAGGCATCAAAAAGTTGATATCCCGCTTCACCACCTGCATTGAGAGGAATGGCGACTATGTCGAAAAATAGCTTACATATGTACAACGGTAACCACATAATTTTTTTGTTTAAATAAAAAAAATTGTAACCTACAAAAATTCAGTACACTTACTTTCTGGATATGCCTCGTACTATGATGCTGTCAATAAACCTATCTTTATTTATATACGTATGCAAAGTAATCAAAATTATCAAATTGCACTTAAACAGAATACACATTAAATCCCAATAAAATCACATTTTACTAATGTCCAAGTATCATTTAGTGATTTGAAAACTCAAAAATTATCTCACGGCCCACATAATCAGGAAAAAGGAAATCGCACTTGTAATACTTTTTGATTGCATCATTTTTCAATTTCTTATTGTATAACTAACTTACAGAATGTGGAAGATGTGATCTTTTTTTTATATTTTGAAAGAAGGATTTACAAAAAAATATATAGAAATCCTAGGAGTTGTATAAGGTGTTTGAATTTAGCAAAATATGTGTGCTGAAAAACGAAGGTCTAATGATTCGCCTTTTCATCCTTCCCCAACAGGGAAGCGGCGGGTGGTAATGGGCAAGACACATAGCCCGAATGTTCGATTCTCGATGGACATCCGAAATAATCCAATGGTAAACCATCAGGCATAAAGAGGCCCAGAAAAATACCGAATGTACGCTAGATTAATGAAATCAGGAAACATGGCAGCATCACATGGCACTAACGAGCAAAAGACCGAATTATTTGGAGTCAAATTGGAGAGATCTTCATCCAGCAGTGAATTAACCCAGATTGACAATGATGATGTGGATTTAAAAACTATTATTTTTGCAACATGCCCGCTATAATAAAACTAAAGCGAATTAACAACGTTCATTTAAAGGGTTTCATTTGTACGGTACAAAATATCGTTCACTTGATCCAACCATACTTTCCTCGGTATTCCTCTATCACACCTTCCCCTCACATTTGTAATGCATAGACGTTTTATATTCGGTTACTATGAAACCGGCTGGGCTAGTTTTTAGTTCATCGATCATTTAATATAAACAATTTGATTGAAAATAATATTTTTACCGTAATTGTCTCGTAAGTGTTTTAACTTCATGTTTTCCTCATTAAACAGAATGAAGTTGTAGAATTAAAACATCCCATTAATCAGGCAATTGAGACAAGGAAGAAAATAGGCAATAAAAAAATCTAATTCTATCATCCTTTGGATTAAGTCATATAATTGTTGGTCTGCTGGGATAATTCCCGCATATAAATAAGAATTCATTCAGTAGGGGTGGTTTTTATGAATAGGGGTGGATCTCGCCCCTTGTGAGTGTGTTTAATTGCTGCTTAACACACTCTCCGAGTTCTCATTAAGTCTGCTAACCTACAGATGTACCGGCAATCATTAGAGACACTCCAAGCCGAGGTGCTCATAAATTATATACCCAGAGGCTAAGTACCGACTTAGACAGGGAGGAATCTATTTAAATTATTACTTAAACATTTGTTTATTTTTTAACGTATTTTTTTATTTAAAGGATTATGAAAAAATGTATAGTTCAATTATATAGAGTATTTAACATTAATTAAATAGTCAAATAGATAGATGATAGGTTTTTCTTTTTTACATGTAATGTATATAAAAGGTTGTACACTAACTACTTCTTTAAAATTTCGAACAATAGCTTTCTCATAAACCCTTTTCTCGCCAATATCAGAATTCAAAATTACATGTCGTGGTTCCTATAAACGTTAAGTTTTTTGTCATATCTCCTGTCAATTATCGTTGATAGAAATATTTAAACCACAGGTGCTGGAATTCGCTATAGACATGCTGGAAGATTCTTTAATTTAAGTCGTCTTCGCACTACAACTCAAGCACAATATGTCACAGATCTGCATTACGCTAACGAATGTGCTCTGAATTTTTCTTACCTATGCTGAAAATTTAACATGTGTTTTTGACCAACATGTATTTTTGATCAGCATGTATGAAAGTGTTTAAATAAATTAATAATTTCTTTCATAAAGATTACTTTGATTCAACATCGTAAATAAAACATTTGCCTGGGATTATTTTCGTCGAAGATAATTCAATAAACATAATAACGGATCTCACAATTAAAAGACTTAAATTTATTGTGATGTTATAGAAAATGGATCTTATGACGAACACTCTCCAGGCTATAATTTCTTTGACGAAAAACTTAAATGTTTTTTTAAATTTTATTAAATTTTCTAAATTAAATAACTTTATTCTATGAAATTCAAAAATTACAATCAATAAAAAAACTATTGTATTAATTTTTATGATTTTTAACTTAATTGTAGCACAAAATAAAACGTGCAAAAAAATGTAAACACAGATTTTAAACTTTTATACATTCATCTGGCATAATTGCAACGACTCCAAACTTATGATATTGAT
The DNA here is from genome assembly GCA_949825065.1 of Odontocerum albicorne. NCBI lineage: Eukaryota > Metazoa > Arthropoda > Insecta > Trichoptera > Odontoceridae > Odontocerum > Odontocerum albicorne. Next base: position 49,804,116 of record OX463839.1, read on the forward strand.
ACATTAAAGAACGTGGCTTGGAGTTGACATTGTCATTACACTGCTAAACAAGTTTTTAGGTGTCATACTACTCGAGTAAGCACAGAACTTATTTACCAGACTGGGACCCTATTTTTTCCAGTACCATCGGAAATCAAACCCAAACTCCTTGAAAGGAGGTCAAGCATCTTACCAACTATTTGAGGAGCTTGTCAGACTTAACTTAGGACAATTAAATACGAAGAATATCCAGAAACTAAGTGTACTGAGTTTTTGTAGGTTACAATTTTTTGTATTTAAACAAAATTACGTGGTTACCGTAGTGCATATGTAAGCTATTTTTCGACATAGTCGCCATTCCTCTCAATGCAGGTGGTGAAGCGGGGTATCAACTTTTTGATGCCTTACTCGAAGTAGTTTCCCGCCAACCCCTCTGTCCACTTCTCCACCTCCTCATTTATCTCCTCGTCGGTTGAAAACCTTTTTCCACCCATGTGCAGCTTCAGGGAGGTAAAGAGATAGTAATCTGAAGGTGCTAGATCAGGGGAATGTGCGGGATGGTTCAGGACATCCCATTTAAACGAGGCGAGCATTTTCGTCTGTCATTGTCGTGCAGCAGGCAGACTCCCTTTGTCAGCATGCCTCGCCTCTTGTTCTGAATCGCCCTCCGCATTTTTTTAAGGGTCTCACAGTATCTTTGCAGAGCTGATGGTCTCCTCTTGAGGCATATATTCAATTAAAATTATGCCTTGACAGTCCCAAAACACGGATGCCATGATTTTCTTGGCTGAAATTGTGGTTTTAAACTTTTTGGCGAAGGGTGAAGAGGTGTGACGCCACTGTTGAGACTGCCTTTTGGTTTCAGGCGTGTAGTGTGCAACCCAAGTTTCATCTCCAGTAACGATGGAGTGGAGAAATTCATCTCCATGGAGTTTGTAGCGCCTCCCAAACTCTTAGCCGGCCTCCACTCAATTCAACTTGGCGGGAGATTCGATTGACATTTTTCACGAAACGTGTTGTCGCGTCGACACTTATCAACGTACTCACCTCGAACCGGTCTGGTTGTGGAGGGGAAGGGTCCGGCTACACGGAAGTGTAGCCAACATGTCGAAAATAAAATCCATCCGGTCGTGAGAGCCTCAGTACACTTACTTTCTGGATACGCCTCGTATGATAGAAAAAATTTAATTATTTTTTAGCATAATTTTGATAAAATAAAAAACTAATAACGGTTTGTCAAATAATCTTTTTTTAGTTGAAAGTAAAACTAAAAATATCATCTTTTTCAGCTAAGTTAAAAGTTCAACATTTTATGCTAAACAAAAAAACGTGATTTAAATTTCTTTTCAATTACGTTAAAAATATAAAAACATAAATATTTAATTAACTTACATACTCGTACAACGCCTAATTCTATTTGAAAAGAGGCAGTGACAGTGTGTCCATTTAAATTAAACGAGTTCCAACAGCTGACATTTCGTTTCAATTCAACTTTTAGAAAATTACTCGACGCAAAAATGGTAATTTTCTAAAATCAAATTTGAATATTAAGTATAAGTCAAATAAATATCAGGTCAAACAGTGTGAACTTTGTAATCTAATTTTATCAAAAACATTTTGTTATGGGATTTTCTTCAACAACCAAAGCACATACGCATTACACAGACCTCCTTAAAATGCTTACTCAACTCCGACAACAGCCTATTTTCGTACCCTGAATCGGTTTTAAGCTTGAGTTCAATCTTTGGACTATTTGCAAATATTCTTATTAGCAAAAGTAAAAAAATAACAAGAAAACATGAATAAAAAAAATGTAGATATAATACGTTTTCTTTATATTTGTTAATTAATGAAAATAATATTAAGTATAATTTATATCGGTTTAATCGTTATCTACATGAATCTTCAAGATGCACAATATTTCTCTAACCATTTCGTCTGTCTCCTGTCACAGAGTGGAGTTGGTAATATCTTTGATCTGGTCGGTCATGTAGGAGAGGCCGCCGCATTGTGGTCTTCTACCAGAAACATTGCCCAGTATGGCAGTCTTTTCGAGAGTTATATCATATTGTCTCGACATGTGTCCGAAGAAACACAATACCATTTGTTGATATATTGTAAAGAGGTGAGTGCTTACATAAAGATTCACTAATATACTTGTTTAATCTCCTTTCCATCGTAGATTTTGTTTTATTTACACATGGCAAGAAATTATACACAATTTGCGAAAAAAAAAAACAGTAATGTAATTTGTACACACACAATATTTATGGATCTGGGTTTGTTGCCTTTTATTTGTCGTGTCCCCAGTAAACCAAGCTTTTACCTGTATCTCACTGATGACATGTTTGTAGCATTCATCTTAAGCACCACATCTCGAACAAATCAATTCTCCTCTATCAACATACAATACTTGATAGTCCGTATTTTGGTTCCATATAAAGAGAGATTGCCATAATTTGGATGAGTCTTATTTTAATCTTTCTGGATAGTCTTCTATCTTGCAATATTTGGAGTATATTCCATTATTTCAAATGTATATATTTTTAATGGAATTGTGAGCCATAGAGTACAAGAACATACTATGCGTATCCAGAAAGTAAGTGTACTGAGGCTCTCACGACCGGATGGATTTTATTTTCGACATGTTGGCTACACTTCCGTGTAGCCTTACCCTTCCCCTCCACAACGAGACCGGTTCGAGGTCAGTACGTTGAGAAGTGTCGACGCGACAACACGTTTCGTGAAAAATGTCAATCCAATCTCCCGCCAAGTGCGAAATACGCGGCGTCATCCGTTATCTCGTTTGGAAGGGAAACCTCCGGTTGAGGTTTATAATGAGGTGAAAACTGCATATGGTGATAAAGCTATGAATCGTACGAGTGTGTACAAGTGGTGTCGCGAGTTTAAAAACGGTCACGTCACACCTCTTCACCTTCCGCCAAAAAGTTCAAAACCACAATTTCAGCCAAGAAAATCATGGCATCCGTGTTTTGGGACTGTCAAGGCATAATTTTAATTGAATATATGCCTCAAGGGGAGACCATCAACTGTGCAAAATACTGTGAGACCCTAAAAAAAATTCTGAGGGCAATTCAGAACAAGAGGAGAGGCATGTTGACAAAGGGAGTCTGCCTGCTGCACGACAATGCCAGACCACACACGGCCAACGCTACGAAGGAACTGCTCGCCTCGTTTAAACGGGATGTCCTGAACCATCCCGCGCATTCCCCTGACCTAGCACCTTCAGATTACTATCTCTTTACCTCTCTAAAGCTGCACATGGGTGGAAAAAGGTTTTCAACCGACGAGGAGGTAAAGGAGGAGGTGGAGAAGTGGACGGAGGGGTTGGCGGGAAACTACTTCGAGGAAGGCATCAAAAAGTTGATACCCCGCTTTACCACCTGCATTGAGAGGAATGGCGACTATGTCGAAAAACAGCTTACATATGTACTACGGTAACCTCGTAATTTTTTTGTTTAAATAAAAAAATTGTAACCTACAAAAATTCAGTACACTTATTTTCTGGATATGCCTCGTAAAAATCTTTAAAACGTTCCATTTTGTAGATAAAAAGAACTACTTTACTAAATAAGGCGTCTGACAAAGAGGTATCATTCCTTAATAACCAATTTCGTACATTTACCCTAAATGCTTAAGCAGAATCAATGAACTTTGCATTCACAGTCTAACACAATCCAATCCCAAGCTATCATACACTTGAATACAATCGCAAAACAATCTCAACAACTACATTAAAATTACATCGAACAACTCCTTATAACTTACATACTCTAAATAAACATTAGTAATTCTCTTATATTCCTCTAGGAGACTTCCAGATACTCCTTGCTATTTGTTCTTCAACTGTCAAATCCATAAACACTTTAATTATTTCATTGGAAGAAGGACAGCGACAGAGAACAGGTTAAACGAGGTACTTAATATTATACACGTATATAAAAACCACGTTTTATCAAAAGTAGCACATAATAGAGTATTGACGCGTGTAAGTGAAATTTGAACTTGGCAAAAGTAGAAAACAAGTAAGAAAAATGTTTTGAAGATGCGTGTACTAAGGAAAAATGTTTTGAAGATGCGTGTACTAAGAAAAAAATGTGGAGTGGAAATAAATGCATCCTGTTTATAAGTGTTTTATATAGTAGAAGATGTTTTAAGTAGGATAAATGAGCTTTAAGATGGTTTAGACATGTGGAGAGAATGAATGGCAAAAGAATGACTAATCGAGTATATAAGTCAGAAAAGCAGCCTGTGAGTTTAAGAGAAAACTATGTGTATGATATGGTTGTATTTAGTGAATCAGATTTTCAAACAAAGTGAAGTAAGAAGTATACATAATGGAAGATCGTGCGTGACGAGATGTTTGAATATAGATAAAGGGAAAATGTTGTACATGGATAGAAAATATTGGTGATTCGTTCTCTCTGTCTACTCCGCAAGGGGCATGGCGTAATGATATGGATCATTTCATTGTCAAGAGAAGTTGACTTATTTGACATTTTTTTTATTTTTTTTAGTAGTAAGAAATTACCATACGGAAGTATATCCGTCAAATTCTACCGTACTCGTACTCGTATACAAACAAAGTGTTACATAATTCTATTGATGATAATGCAAGAACTAAAATCTCAGTTCGCTCGCTTCAGTAGCTTTCGGGCATCTATTTGAGGAGGTCGCGTCGCCCGTTTTG
>OX463839.1:49809005-49898272 GCA_949825065.1 Odontocerum albicorne
TGCAAAGGAGGTCTTCTGATGGAACTCCAAGTAGATCCAAAGTAAGATTTCAATGAGTTAATAGCTATTTAACTTACTTGCAGCCTCGCGAAAGTATCTGAAAAAACATATTATTCAAATATATATATATATATATATATATATATATATATATATATATATATATATATATATATATATATATATATTATATATATATATATATATATATATATATATATATATATATATATATATATATATATATATATATATATATATATATATATATATATATATATATATATATATTATATATATATATATATATATATATATATTATATATATATATATATATATATATATATATATATATATATATATATATATATATATATATATATATATATATATATATATATATATATATATATATATATATATATATATATATATATATATATATATATATATATATATATATATATATATATATATATATATATATATATATATATATATATATATATATATATATATATATATATATATATATATATATATATATATATATATATATATATATATATATATATATATATATATATATATATATATATATATATATATATATATATATATATATATATATATATATATATATATATATATATATATATATATATATATATATATATATATTTATATATATATATATATATATATATATATATATATATATATATATATATATATATATATACTCGTACATATTCAAACTGTACCAAATATATATACTCGTACATATTCAAACTGGACCAAATATATATACTCGTACATATTCAAACTGGACCAAATATATATATACTCGTACATATTCAAACTGGACCAAATATATATACTCGTACATATTCAAACTGGACCAAAGATATATACCTACTCGTACATACTCAAACTGGACCACATATATATACTTGTACATATTCAAACTGGACCAAATATATATACTCGCACATATTCAAACTGGACCAAATATATATATACTCGTACATATTCAAACTGGACCAAATATATATATTCGTACATATTCAAACTGGACCAAATATATATACTCGTACATATTCAAACTGAACCAAATATATATATTCGTACATATTCAAACTGGACCAAATATATATACTCGTACATATTCAAACTGAACCAAATATATATACTCGTACATATTCAAACTGGACCAAATAAAATTCTGATGAAATTATAGTTTACAAGAGTATTTTAATACCAACTTTGTACTGTGACAGTTAAATACGAACGTAGAAAAAGGCTGAAATGACCCAAAAAGGGTGACAATGTGTAATAGAAATTATTAAAGATGAATGTGAACTTAAAACTGACGTGTTCAAGAATAAGAAGAAGACCACTCTGAGATGGTTTGAACATATGAAACGAATGAATAAATAAAGATTAAAAAACAAATAGACAGTGCAAATATGAATGATAAACATGGTTGATGAAAACTAAAAATAGTATGGTGTGATTAAGTGGCAGAAAAATCTTAGAAGTGTATTAGAAGGAGTATGGATATGTTAAAAGGCGAAATATGTATTTTGAAATATACAATAATGATCCTTTAACATATTTGTCTACTCCAGCAGGGAAACGGCATGATAGTATTTATGTAATACTTATTAAGAAAAATAAATACAGGGAAAACTATACTCCTTGAGGGAAACTTATACGCTTCTGCTTTGGGAAGCTGGCCCACCTTAAAGGGGGTGTTATCACCCCAATACTTATTTTAACTTTCCCAAAGCTTATTTGGAGATTTTTTTGTCTTAACGTGTTTTTTTTGTACAAGTCTTTCGTGGCAAAAAGTTTAAATTTTAAAGTGAAAAGCTTGAAGTTGATTTGCCGGGTAACACGCCTGAGACGCTAAGATGTGCATTATAATTATATGTATATGGCCAATGCATCGACAGCTGCAGTTTACATGCAATATCCTCTTGATAATTTACATATGAAAGCCGCTTGTAACCTTTTGAATCAAAATGCAAGTGTCTGAAAATAATTCGACTCATAGGTATAAGAAAATGTAATTTATATAAGAAAATTACCCAAAGATGACAGGCTTTCTCAGAAAGCAATTTTTTTTGTCGCCTACATATTGTTTTTTTCAACCTTTTGTGTTTGATTTCATAATGAGACATTTGAAAAAATAAAAGGGAGTACACGTAACCAAGATTATCTATTTCACTCTAGTAAAGGGTGAACTGTTATACAACTCCAGCATCTGAACTCCTTATTACACAGTTTCTCGAACGCTCTGGATGGGGTGTAGCACAGATTTTACGTCACATCAGGCTTAGGCTAGGTCATAGAATAATGATGTTAACTATAATATGTTTTTATCGCGCCTGAACTTGATGAGACTGGCCGATCGTAGTGATATTTTATTTTTCACTGCTTTTCAAAATAATCAATGGGATAATTGACTGTCCTAATTGATTGATTTCCAAATTCCTTAAAAAAGTACGAGACTAGAGGATATATTCCGGGGCAAGATATATAGAACTAGCTATTACTAGAATTCTCCTAAACCCAAATTGGATCGATTGAGTAATAACTTTGCTGTAGTCTCGGAGATATTCGAGTTCCCTTAAAAAGCGTATTTATTTGTTTTAACTATAAATCTGACGTTTTCTCTATTTCTTTCAGTGACTTTGTTTCTCTTAAACTTTTTAATGTATCTCTAAATATATTGAAGCTTCGATGTATTTTTTTTGGATTGAAATGGATTGATTGTGTGTATGTGATACATATTTTCATCATACTCGTATATTTGTTTTCGTTATTTTTGTGTGTTGAAACCTTTGTTTACCTGAGCCTTGACCTGTCTCATATTTTTAATTTGTGTGCGGTAGGTGGGTTACATATATGTACTTCTTTTTGATATGTCATGTTCATGTCAATGCTTATGATTTTTGTGACCAGTTGTATTTATGCACTTAATTTTAGTGTTTCTCTTGTAATATTTTAAATGGTCGATAAAATACCGTTAATTGTTATAATATATAGTATAATAAAATAAATGTACTGATTCACAAAAAAACATCTGCCATAGTCATAAATTATACTATCACACTGAGATTTAAAAGACTATGTAAATTATCACATAGTATTTTTAAAAGTAAATGATTTTATGTTATAGCCGTTTTAATCTCAATTTAATAAATATGATATTTAACTGTGATGCCAATACTAAATATATTAAGGCTTTTCAAAAAGTCTTCAAAGTTAGGTTGTCATTTTTTAACTGATTTTTTTTAGAAATTACTATCATCAGCCACTTGTTATTTGGTACATAAAGTTAACAATTACTTTCAACAATTTTAAAGAAGTAAGTACATCTTAACTCTCGTTCATTCAAATATCTCGTTCAATCAAAAGACTCGTTCATTCAAATATCTAATTTATGTTTCAGTTTTACTATTTACAATATATCTTAAAATTTCTCTTTGAATAATTGTTAACATGGAAAATCACTTTAATTCAATTAACGATGTCTCCGATACACATGTCTTCTATTCCGGGGGTTGCGAGCTCAATTCGTTACCATATTTTATTAAATTGTTTCATTCTGGTTGTCACTTAAGGCAAAAATTAACACCTTTCTTGTCAGATGGAAGAAGTTACCACATGACCATAAATCTGCCAAATTGCACTGAATTCAACGAAATTATAATACACTACAATACGTGCTACTAGTTTTTTGTAACCTTTTTTATATTCTGAAACATTTGTAACTACGAATCTCTAAAGCAAAATTACTTCTCTAAAGCAACAATTTACTCATCTTCTTTGTACATCGACAAGATTCGTGTAAAAATATACATATTAAAAAGCTCGAAAAACAATTTCTTTTTCATCATAAAAATACATTAATATTTTAAAGTTGTTTTCCATACTCTTATGTCATTTGCCTTCAATATACTCGACACAAATTTCCATTTAAATTTTTAATGCTTTGGCAATATGATTTCATATTTCAAGAAATGACAAAAAAAGTAAGTGTTTAAGTATCAAACATTATTTTTTATTATAATTATTTGATGTGTATTAAGCAAAATACCTAGAAAAGATAATATTGTTTTATCTTCAAGAACTATTTTCTTCGGGGTAGTGCCCATCCGCGAACATTTGTTACTGGACCGCGATGAGAAAAAAAATACAAAATAGTTAGAATTATGTTTTAAATATGCATGTTATTTAGTTTATTTTCTTTTTTATTGTAAAATTCCTACTCTTTTTCTAGTTTAAACATTCAATAATGTATTTAAACTCCATTTTTTTTACGATAAAAGTGTTTTTTATTCATAATTGTTTCACAAAAATACTGTTCTGCTACGTATTGAAATGAAAAAAAAAACCTAGTTCATCAACACAAAAAGTTTGAGAAGCACTGTTTTAAAGTGATTGAAAAATACAATATTGAGGACTTAAAAGTTTAAAAACAGAATCATTTTAAAATAAACATACACGTGGACATCACCAGAAAAAAAAAGATCAGTTTTTTTCCAAATGTTTTATTTAATATTTTAATGTCAATTACGTATAAAATAAAACAAGTAATAATAAAAAAACAGAATATCGCCAGATACCCGGTTAAATCTACCCTTTCAACACCTTTCGAGAGATCATCTTAATCCTTTAAATTGTTGTCAGTTTATTTTTTCTTCGCTGTAAGGCAGCAGAGATTGGGTGCATAAAAAAGGGAAATGGTAGATGTGACGCCGTAAAACAAGGAAACAAAATGGGAGCTTATGATGTAATCAGAGCCTCAGACGGGACGGGTCTTTTACAGGTATTCAGGGGGATGCTCTTCAGATGAAAAATAAGGAGTTACTTTCAGTTAAGTGAAAGGCCAATTACATGGGTGTTTAAGGTTTTAATTATTGAAAATTGTGTGCATATTAAAATCAAGTTTTTATTATATTAATTGGGTAAAATCATACTTGAAAGAAATGTTTCTTAAAAAAAAGGAGGACCTTTTTAGGACAATAAAACTTTATTACACTTGAGTTGTTAACCATATAACAAGAAGTGTTTATTGCAATATGGAAATCTTATCCAACCAACCTGAAAGGTGTTTAATTTGCCTAAAGTGAACACCAGACTGCAGTCCTAAAATCTAAACACCAACGGAACCTGCGTTAAATATCTAAATACCAACGGAAATCAAACCCACTACTCCTGGGATGAAATACAGCGATCTCGTGACTAGGCAATTGAAATAATTTGAAATATTTTTTAAAAGTAAGACGTTTTTTTCTGGTTTTGAGATTTATGAATTTTAAGTATATGAATGCGTTATTTGATTTTTCCCGTGTAATAAAGAAAATATGTTTAAATAGTTTTTTTTTGCTATTTTCATAGTAATGAGTATTACATTAAATTATGCCAAAAAGTTAAAATTCTGTAATTGTGAATAGGTTTACTATGAGCGATTGTTCAATTTTAAACAATTTTGTCCGACAGGCCCCTCACTTATTGTTATTGATAACAATTTACTGTGTTTAATTTTGAAGTAATCCATTTTCTTCCATATTTAATACTGATTTAAGACAAACACATCTAACAAAATGTGTAATACGAGAAAAAATTACATAGATAAAAGTTAAAAAAAGTAACAATAAGGGTCAATTATACGTACGAAGTTTATAAAGGAGCTTAATCCTCAATTTATCTGCCGAGATATGAAAGATTTATGTATAAAAAAAAAACGGTTTTAATAAGGCCATCCCATGTACGAGTGATGAGACTTTTAACAGCTAAGCTTGTGAATGTGGTACTGAAACATTCGTACAGTACCCGATGCTAAGTAATACACATCGGGCTTAAGAAAGAGACTGTCGGCCATAATCGGCTAACTTCGGCTTTTTAGAGCGTCGTCTCTGTCATTCATAAACGTTTTCCATCGCGAGTCAGTCAGTCGTTGTCAAGCGTTCTAAGGTGGACTGTTAGCGCATCGTGTGACAAAGACGACGCTCTACAAAGCCTAAGTTAGCCGATTATGGCCGACAGTCTCTTTCTCAAGCTTGATGTGTATTACTTACAACCGGGTACTGTTATTCACAATAGCGTTAATAATCCTCAGCAAAAAATTAAATACTCGTAGATACTTGTCAATTAACGAGGGCTTTGTTTCTTTTTGTGTCAGTGATTAGAATATGTTAACTGAAAATAAATAAACAATCTTATGATTATAAATACAAGATGTATGTTTATTATTGAAAATATAAACTTACACACACATAGACATAAAAACCCAGATTTGGTATAAAGAAAGAAAAAAAGACATCGTCGTTACTGGGCGTCGTAGTCGAAGATCTCCTCGTCATTCTAACGTCAATTCAGATGGAAATCAAATCTGTGCCGTGGAGTTTTCATCTCTTATTTTCCTTTTTCTTCTTTATAAGTGAGTTAGCTGTTGCACATCAGCTAACTCACCATCACACCGTACTGCATACGATGGCCCATCTGAAGTGAGACGTTCGAGACATACCAATATGTTTATTTTTTTCCTTTTTTAAGAAATAATGGATATGTACGGAGTCATAAATATTACCTATGAATACTACCGAATATATACCCACAAATTTAAGCATAAAAATGCATGTGTAATTATATTGTATTATTTTACACTTGGGTTGTATACAACACAACCAGGTGGGATAATTGCGATGTGGCAATCTCTTCCAACAAACCAAGAAGATGTTAACCCTTCCTTCCCTGTGATGTGTAACTAGTATACATTGCTCCTAAAAGCTTTAATATCTCTATAAATATAATAAATACTGGGTTCAGATTTTAGGTATATGGCAACGCAAGAAATAGAATCTCAGTTCGCAGTTGTTTCTTCCTTCGAGGTATAACATACACAGTGTTAGTGTTCCGAGTCCCGTCTCAGTAGCTCGCGGACATCCATACAAGGTGGTATCTGTGCCCGTTTTGTAAACGTCGGCCGATGTTCTTAGCAAAAAAATTTCAATTATTATCACTTTAGACTTCAAATTTAATTAATTTAAGCGATTGGCTATGAATATTCTTATTTTTCCGACATTAAATTGCTCACTTTTACAAGTACATTGATGTACTCGTATATTGAATACACTGCACCGGAACGCGCGATTTTTTAAGCACGGAAAAGGTTAAAGAGGCCTTTAGTGAAAATATGATAGGAATCCTTACTAAAAAAAAGTTTCCTATTGGATTAGAACCTGCAACTTTCGAGTTGAGAGACAAGCGTCATACCAACGTAGTCATAGAGGTAATTAATTCGTCATTCCAGTGGGATAGCGCAGCGCGGGTTTCAAATCAGCGGCTTTCCACACGAAGTTCAGTATATTACTGCGCAGCAATGCACTTCATAAAAGAAAATAGAAGTAAATACATTCATACATATAACACCGTGTACCTTGTGTGCAGATACGACGTTCAGTCTTAACTCTATTTTTTTTTATAAATACTGCCATCGATCTATTGGAGGTCATCGTTTATTTGAAAGAAAGAAATGGAATCGATCTGACCTATATAAATGCATTGAATGTCTGGAGATTATTTTTCTTTTTCTTATTTTAGGCCTGTTATGGTCCTGCATCATTGTTTTTCTCTTGTGACGTCGACTGCCAGCTGTCTTTCCATCTTTTGGGAGGTCGTCCTGGAGGTCTGCTTGCTTGGGGGATACTGTCCCTGACCATTCTTACGGCTCTTGGTTCCGCAATTCTGGATACGTGTTCGTTCCAGAACCTTCTTATCTGCCGTCCCCATCTAACAATATTTTCAATTTCGCACATCCTTCGGATTTCTCCATTTCTGTAGTTCAAGAGTACCTTCATTTCTCTGGTTCGAAGGAGATTTTTGGTTCTGAGAGTGTCGGCTCTGGACTTTATGCTGTTTGTCATTATGGGGTGGACACTTGTCATTATGGGGTGGTCTTGTATATATTGTCTGAAAATTGATGATATTAAAATTCCAAAATATTGTTTAATTTCTGTATTACAAAACTGATGCAAATTTAGATGGATATTTTCATAAATTGGACTCTAAAACTTTTTTTTATTTTATCATTAGTAAAAAAGTAATTAAAATTTTGATACGTTTAATCCCAAATCTAATATTTCCTGAGAGAGAAGAATTTCCTTTAAAAATAAATTAGATTTATCAGTTAGCACATTGTTTTCCTTCCAAAGTAATCAGGGGGTGGGAAGAAGGCTGTATTATTGATTTGTTTTTTAATGGAGGATCTTTATAAATATCACATTCAACTTCACAACAATACTTAGACCCACCTTCAAATTGAATATATAATATTTATGGTCGATTTTTTAAATATGCTACGTAGTTGTCATCATTATAGTTTATAAGATTTGTGAACTTTCTCTCACCCCTTCCACTCATATTTACCATTTAAATATCTTTTGCTAGCCTTTCTTAACCACTTGACAGTTTTGCCCGAGTGTGACTCGGGCACGAAGTATTTTTTATACTGACGAGCCCGAGCCTCGTTCGGGCAAATTTTGTTTCGATTTGGGAGTTTTTCTCCCAAGCGTCATTTGGGCAAATAAACCCTCCCAATTCGAAACAAGATTTGCCCGAACAAGACTCGGGCTCGTCAGTAGAAAAAGAACTTCATGCCCGAGTCACGTTCAGGTAAAACTATCAAGTGGTTAATTCATTCGATCTACATGCTCAAACTATCTCAACGTACTCTTATTCATCTTATGATACTTAAGACGATAAGCTTAATGTTCCCATTTACCCCTTTACGCTTCTTTCCGTTTTCTGTCATGCATTGGCACTCCATGTATTCTTCTCAATGCACGTATTCCTACAAAATTTATTTCACTTCCAAACATCATAGTCGGCACTAAAATATTATTGTAGACTGCCGCAGATCTTAGCAGATTTTGATACTGCCCGGTTCGAGAATATATTATACGAGTATGTTCATTGTAATTTGTTTTATCAAACACTGTTTATTCCACTTTTTGTGAAATAAACAGTGTTTGATAAAACAAATTACAATGTATTTAAAGCTCCCCAATGTTAATGCTTTAACTCTTCCATTATCTGAGATAATTATGTCTAAATAGCAGAATTCCTCAATTTGCTCCAATTTTATATTTTCTACCTATATAGCGAAAATTTTAATCGAAAAATTTGATTTATTTTCAACAAAGAAAATAAAATTAGTGAAGAAACAAACCCTTTCGACAGAAAATATTTTTTAAATCAGGGCTTTTAGATGTTTAATTAATGTATAAGCTCTTTAAATATTTGTAACTTTACAATATAATTTCATATCAACTATACGATTTTGACTACTAGATGTTGTTTGGCTAATTTAAGGAAAAAAAATCTACTTTATCGACCAGACTCAGAATATATTATACTTTTTCGATGCTGGATCTCGAAGTAGACGATTCGTTTACTATCCCAACGTCGATTCAGTTGAAAAGCGAAGCTGTGTCGTGGAGTTTTTTTTTTGTTTCTTTTAAGTGAGGGATTCGTTGCAAGTCATCAAACTCAACGGTCACACCACTGAACTGAATTCGATAGCACACCAAAATGAGGCTATCGGAGCACACTGACGCGTATTTTTAAATTTTGTTTTTTGAAAGAATATATTTGACTGAAGTCTTAGATATCCTTATACCACCAAACACTAGGCGAAAAATGCCTGTTTCATTCGAAGAGAGTAGCACAGTGCGGTGTTTGAACCTGCACCATTTCGCACGGAAATCCAATGCGTTACCGCGTGACCATGGCCATTATACTATTTTTGTTTTACATTTGAAAATGTGATATATTTAATTTGTTGTAAATTGACTACTCCGTGCATTTAAGAGTTAAATAAAAAAATGTTATTATAATATTTTCATGAAGAATATTTTTAACATCACGGTGGGGTAAAGGTTGGCGAACTTCTTTTCTTTAAGCTTTTATGCCCTGAAAGCTAGTTCCACACCTCAGGTTACGTCATTTCCGTATGTCTAGTGGTCGTTCATCGAGTGGATAATTTACATAGATTATTCACGAGGTTAGCGTTTCCGATGTCCACGGAAAAGTTCAAGCATGGAAGACAGTAAGCATCAATTTTAGCTTGCGATATGTCGACTATTTTGTTATATATTTGAACGGTTCATTCAACTTCCTGATTGAAAAAAAGAAATAAACTAACAATAAGAAATTAATATTGATATTTTAACTACGTTGTACAATAGAAAAATACAAACCTGGCATAAGACGAACCCGAACCTTCGGACTGTTGAAAAGTACAAGCTGAAAGTCTTATTTGTGTGAATTTAACTATTCTGCTATCAAACAAGGTTATAAGACTTATCAATTAAACTATTTTTCTGCTGTCTTACAAGCTTGTAAAACTCATCGATTCCAACAATAAACAATAATTCAACTAAGTACTTGGAATTTTTAGTTAAAAGATTTTAAACACTTTCGCTGAATGCATTAATTTTTTCAACAATGATATTATAATAAAAGATACCTATACTATCTAATTGTAACTATCAGGTTCGGTGAAATTTAGAAGCTTTGGGTTCAAATAGCTGTCAATGCAAGGACAGTGGACATATCCCGAAAATTGCGTAGCCTCACAGTCTGAATTTAGTAGAAGAGCTTACAGGTTGGTCACTTTTGCTATTGTCCTTTCCCTATCCTCTCTCCTGATCTTTCCAATTCCTTTCCACATTGGTAAGTCTAAAAATATTTCTACAGCACTCCTGCTCCCATTTAACATCCACGAATACACATTTTATAAAGGACTTAGTATATACACCAAAGTACTATATGTTTTGGCAGCACGGCTCACAATATATTCAACATGTGTACAATTCCCATAACTTGTACTACGGTGCGGAGGGCAATAGTAAGCCACCGCGTTATTTTTCCCAAGAGACCACATGAATATGTTCAACAATTAGTAAATCTCGTTTCTCAGCATTGAGGTTACGACGAAGACACAGGCATATAAATAAAGCTTATAAAACACTTGGAAAATATTGTAAGCGCATTTCTAATGTCTACTCTGAAAGTGTTGAATTGTTCGGAATCTCTGTAAATATTTTTATTTTAATAATTCGCTTTTGGAAAAACTTTAATATGAGATAGATTTTCTCTATAGAGTCTGTTTTTATAATTTCGTATATATTTGAAGAATCTTAAAATTATTTATACCGAATTTCTTTTTTGTATTAGCAAAACTTCGTTATCAAAACAACGAGCTGGGATATTCATATTAATTTATATACGTACTTGACGCCGGTCCGTCTGGTTGAGATCATGGAAAATATGAATAAGCTGAAAAGGAGCTTAATGCCTTTAAGGTTACCAGGCAAGGGAGGAGGTCTCGACCGGAAATTAAATAATGATTTATCGTCAGATATATGCGCCGGGAACCTAAGTCCCGACTGCCTTTTCATGCCGGCTGATGTGCGAATTGACTTTACGAGTGTGTCAATGAGCCTGGAAGTGAATTTGCATAATGGCAGGAGTTTTGATGATTTTGATGTAGGGAGCAGGATATGTTCCTTAATGGCTCTCGAACTTCCCTTTTATGGTGATGTACATCATAAATACCGATGGTTTTCAACTTTTATGTGACGATTTGATTTTTTTAAATTTGCATTTTTTTTTCGGTAAATAGTAATCAATATATGACAGAATGCGGAATGAAGTATTTAGAAGTCAGTGTGATTTTATGGCTGATGTGTCGAATTAGATGAAGGAGAGCACACTGAGATGGTTTGGACACGTGAAACGAATTATTGAAAAAATATTGATAAAAACCAATATCTAGTGTAAATGTGACAAATTGCGTGACGCAGGAAGACTAAGGGAGGTATGGTTGAATCAAGTAAATAATATTTTGAAAGAAGGAAAAGTTATAAATAAGAGACCTTATAGAATATCTTTAAAAAGGTGTATAGATGTGAAATATATATGAGCTAGGAAATTCCAGAGCTGTTTTTCTTTCTACCTACGCTAACAGGGATTAGTGTTTGATTAGCGACGGTGTTCAAAACATCAAATTCTTGTCTGTTATTTTCATTCGAAGTCATTAAACATATTATTTGTTGGTTTTAATTTACATATTGTATATTACGAATTTCATTTGAAACAATGCAGTATAATTAACATCATAGTAAACTTTCATTTTTATTTGGTTCAATAATTTTCAAATCAGCGAAGTTCATTGTAAATTTAAAAAAAACAGTGTATTTTTCTATAACTTATGAGCAATTTTTATTCATGAATAATTAAAATGCGATTTAAAAGTGAAACTTTAAACATTGAATTTCAACATAACATAGATAAGTAAATTATTTAAGTGATCCTTTCTCTCTACCATTAGTGGAACTCGTAATTACTTGAGTAAACTTTTCTAACGTAAAAAGTTTTTTTTATAGAAAAAAATTCTATATTTTAATACAATTTCTTTGCAAAAGATGAATAAAATAAAAATAATGACACTTTTCCCTTAACAATACAGTAAATACTCATAAATCCTACGAAGTCTCAAGCAAACCTCATTGGCAGCCCTCAGCTTCTCGGTAAACTCAACACTGACTTACTTCCTCCAATATAACTTGACGACTCGATCATACTATTACATAAAACCAGGGCTGTGGAGTCGAATGAAAATTTACCGACTTCGACTCTGACTCCGGCTTTATTTTATACTCTGACACCGACTCCGACTCCGGCTTTATTTTATACTCTGACACCGACTCCGACTCCGATTCCGACTCCAACTCTTGACTCTGACTTCAATTTTTATTTTATTTTATAATTTACTGCGTCTACCTAATGTATTTATATTGACTTATTCATAATGGATACAGGTATAAATTAAAAATTAATTATATTCGTACACAAATGAAACAATTTTATAAAAAAATATATTAACAATACGCACTAAGCAATATCTTCACACTAAAATAATATTAAAAATATATATTAATATTTAAAAAAAGAATTAAATGAAACTTTTAAAATAATTAGAAAAACAACACAGGTAGGTATTAAAAAAAATAAGAAAACACTTTTAAATAAAATAAAAAGGTTGCTTCATTTGTTTTCACACGTTAACTAAATCTTATTAATATTGTTTATTATTATTTTGATTCAATATTGAATAGAACACAAGATAAGATTTTTGAAAGTAAATATACTTTATATAAATCTTATTTCCTATTCGTGGTCTAAATGGAATTAGATCTCAAAATAAGTCAGGATTTATGGAAGCTCTTAACTTGTGTAGGTGGTAAGTGGTAAGGCCGTGACGGTCAGCGCTGAATCTTGAATAATTTCAGGATATCGCAGTATTGCTGTTTTTATATCTAATTTTGTAAAAACTGTAAACTGAACGTAATCCCCTTTTGGGATTTATTGCAATTAAAAAAGTCTGCATAGTATCAGCATGAAACGATGAGAGGTTAACTGGTTAACACATACCGTAACGTTATTCATTAAAGAAAATGTTAAAATAATTAAACGGAGTCGGAGTCGGTCGATTTTTTCCGACTCCGACTCCGCCTAAAATGTTCCGACTCCACGACTCCGGCTCCGACTCCAACTCCGACTCCACAGCCCTGCATAAAACTGATAAAAACCTTGTCTTCAAAATGTTTGTCTAAGATTTATTTTCAACCTACGAAAGTACGATCATATAATTTCATACCACAAGGCATTGAACTGGTTGAATGTTAGAAATATACGCCAAATTCACATACTGTGTATATTGTATAATACCCTTAACATTCCCGCCGCCCCTTCTTATCTCGCCGAAAATTTCTAGCGTCTTTCCAATCATGGATGAGCGCTACGCTCAAACAGAGATTGTTTATTGTCCTTTCCAGTTCACCGCTCCTCTTTTTTTACTTCGTCCTTTACTGTCCATGCAGTGAGACTCTGGAATCAGTTACAAACCAATATAAGAATCTAATTATATATAATTTAAGAAGCGATAGAAAAAAAAACTCTTAATTTCTAGTCAGTAAAATAACGTGTTTCATTCCTGATTTTTCTTTTCATTTCCTCTCCACCATTCCTTTCTTTTCTTTTGATTAATGATATCTCACTTTATATAAAAAATAATGTTCGGGTGATTGTCCGTCTTTGTGGAGTTTGTGAATATATGCTCACGCATGTGTTTATGGATTTCGTGGGGATGGATAGTCATTTGAATGATTCATGCGACCATGTAACTTGCTTCATTTACTTTTCCGTGATTGGTTGGGAGAGATTTCCGCCCGGCAATAAGCTCGCCAGATTGTATTGGCAATAAAAGTGTCAAATAAATAAAAACAATATTTAAAAAAAAATCGTATATGTTGAGGGTTATCATATGAATGAGTTATTGAACCACGTTTGTTTTGTATCAGAACAGTAAAAACGAAAATAAGGCTTTTTCTTCTCCTTTCTAGTTTCATCTTCTGATCCCTCACCAATCCCAGTGCTAGGATGTCCTCATTCATATTTTCCTCGGTCAACCTCTATGCTTTCTTCCTTTATGCCACTCTTCAGTTATGTTTGTCGTATGCTAGTACCACTGCAAACTGATCATATCTCAGTTTGCCTATTTGAGACTTCTTTGATATATTCGTTTCTTACCTCGTCTCCATGAGTGATACCCACCATCCATCTCAGAATACTCATTTCTCTTTCCTTGTATTTCCATCCTTGTGTTATTCTATTTAGTTCACAGCGAGTATTTTACATTATACAGCATCATTGTTGCCAATATTGACGCCTCCGAAGATAACAGCAAAATCCAATTCATGGTTGCATAGGCTTGCGTCTTTTTTTTATTGCTGATAACAAGCAATGGTTATAGTATTTACCATTCGGCTCAATTTTCTGTTATTTGCTTTTAAAAGTGCTAAGTAATTATTTTTTTAGCAAAAATGTAGCAGCGAGTCTCACATATTCTAGGTTTTTGTATCTGATGGTAAAAAGAGGCTTTATTTAATTAAAACTCTTCTCGCTATCTCTATCCTTGACTTTATTTAATGCTCAAAAGCAATCTATTTCAGCAGCCTTAATTCTTGAACGCTTTTTTTCAGTTAACATTTATATGGTACACACATACCTATGGTAAATATTGTACATACACCGCACAGATAATATTAAAGATCTGGGTGTCTTGTTCCACAGCAATCTCGCGTTTGGTCTTCACATAGAAGTTATGTGCAACTCAGCTTATAAATCTCTAGGATTTGTTATGAGTATCTCTAAGTTGTTTGAAAACCAATTTGTGCTCAAAACGTTGTTTAATTCATTGATCCGTAGCAAACTAGAAAGCAATGCTTGCATTTGGAGCCCGCTGGGGGCGCCGAACTCGCTCATGGTGGAGAAAGTAAAAAAAATATCTACGATATCTCTATATGAAAGAGTTTGGTTTCTGCTAGGCATGCTCGGGTATAACTCCTTGAGCGTAAGAAAAGATCTGCGTCTCCTGGTATACGTTGTCAAACTCGTTCGAAGAGTTGTGAGCTGTCCAGCATTTCTACAAAGATTAGCGCTAAATGTTCTTAACAACTGTTCTCAATAACATACGTAAGAACGGGTCTTCCAGCCGCCATCCCTATTGGAAGGGCCTTAAATCTTCTGAACGGGACTGCTTCGGATATTGACATATTTCATGTCACATTACCAAAAGCAAAAGTAATTATTCTTCTTAGATTGAGCGCGTTAGAAAGCACTCATTAACGTACTTAAGTGACTGTGAATATATGTGTATCATATATTTGTGTGTATATACTCGTATGTATGCATATACATTATTTTTTATTTTATATATTTTTTTCTATGTATTTTTTCTTCTTTTTTAATATGTCTTGTATTTTTTCAAAATAATTGGGATAAGCCTGTTTTGAAAAAATAAATACATGTCATCACGCTAGTTCTTTGTCTTATTAGACAGAGAAGACAAAGTGCCAGACTTACTCACCTCGTCAAACATCTTTCGCTTCTTACACATCAATACGCCTTCTTATAAAATTTCTACGATTTTATTACATCTAAGATTTTTTCTTCTTTCGTACAACTATCGTATTTACTTGGTTCTTTATTTTCAATGCCGTTATTTTACCATAAGTCTCTGCCCTGGTACAAGTGGCGTTTATTTGCATTATCAAATGAAATTAATGACTGTCCAATTTTCTTAAGTGTACGTGTAAAAATGCATTTGAAGACTATTGCAAAATCATGGGGAGGATGATGGATCATAAGAAGTAATAACATATTATTAGTTATCGTGTGGTGTTGAAGGTGCACGCTTCGAAGCGGCGGATACTTCAAATGGTTGAGGGTGTATAATGAGATGGACACATAAATTAAGTAAAGATTGTCTTTAAGCTCTGCAGTCAACATGGTCCAGAACCGGAACGGATGAAGACAGGTGGCGTAAACAGTTCAAGACATAGAAGATGACTACGACAGCCAGCATAAACCCTTCCCTTACGGTGATAAAAATAATACGCGTGCTCCGGTGTTGGGTAGTGAGTACGCAATAAAAAAATTGCGATTTAAATCGGAAAAATAAGAACATTCATAGATAATCCCCTTAATTAATTATAATTGAAGTTAAAAATTATAATAATTGAGATTTATTTGCTAAAAACATTAAAAAACCATCTGGCAACGCTCACGGAACGGGCGTACGTCTAACCTATTTGCAAGCCTAGAATCTACTAGTGGCGCGGAACGTCAGTCGCATACCCCGGCGCTTACGCTTATGCTTGCGACGTTGAGACAATTCAGCTCCTCGCAATTCAGTCTAGTATGCAAGAGTGAGACGCGAATATAGTGTCGCGCTTCCCGCATACTATTCACCTATCATCAAGACGAGGCACTCGCAGCGTTTAAATGCGAATTTGTTTTCGATCTTTACAAAACACCTCGATGTAGTCGATAAATTCTGATTATTATTAATATTATTTTTTAAATCAATGCGTAAATATATTATGGAGGAATACCTAAAATCTTAACCTTGTATTTATTATATTTATAGAGATATTGATGGTTATTAGAAGGAACGTGTAGAAGATACCCAACACAGGGAAGGAAAGGTTAAACACACTATGAAAAAGTTACGTACAGGAATCAAACGTTGTGAAAGTTAAAACGAAGAAATTGAAAAAAAAATGCTATAAAATTATCCATGATTTATGCGAGATTGTTTATTTTTTATTTTCTCAAGCTTTTATTATCTGAAATGAAATAATTGGTTATTTAAATTTACTCTAAAGGCTGACATTTTTTTTATTAGAAAACGCCACAAAGTGACAAAAAACGTTTAATAATCATAAAAATGCAAAACCCAGTGACGTCCCGCGGCGTGTTGCCACAGCTGTTGAATAATTACTCCGTTTCATTTGAGGGAGAACTAATTAAAATTAATAAAATACGGGAAAAACACGTCACTCTCATTAAATTTGCTACGAACCACTCCACAAAACTATGGCTTTTATTTTATTAACCCATTTTCACAAACTATGCTTATAATAAATAATTATTAATTAATTACGGTATGTGCAAATTAATTTATAGCTTGATCTCTTTCTATTCAAGTCTCGAAATAAAATATCTTCGTTGTATTGTATCTGAGAGTAATTGCTTTTGCGAGGAGCAGAACTTTGAGATCGATCTCATCTTCGTCAAATACATTGACTGTTCTAAATTGATTCAATGAGACGGGATATCGTGATAAGACTTTTGTCGTTGCTGTTCCCATAGCATAGAATGGTCCAATTGTTTAAGATATGGTTGGCAGCTTTAAAGATCCCTTGAAGATAACTTTTGTCGTTGCTGTTCCCATAGCATAGAATGGTCCAATTGTTTAAGATATGGTTGGCAGCTTTAAAGATCCCTTGAAGATAACTTTTGTCGTTGCTGTTCCCATAGCATAGAATGGTCCAATTGTTTAAGATATGGTTGGCAGCTTTAAAGATCCCTTGAAGATAACTTTTGTCGTTGCTGTTCCCATAGCATAGAATGGTCCAATTGTTTAAGATATGGTTGGCAGCTTTAAAGATCCCTTAAAGATAACTTTTGTCGTTGCTGTTCCCATAGCATAGAATGGTCCAATTGTTAAAGATATGGTTGGCAGCTTCAAGGATCACTTGAAGATAACTTTTTTTGAAAGTTTATGTCTAAATTTATAATTATACAGACGTACACAAGACTCTACCTCAATCCAAATTGATAACTATTGCATATCGAAAGACGTACAAAAAATCTGTATACGAGTAGTTCGTTTTCCCTTAGTAAATCTTGTACGAATTTTTGCCAAACATATTTTTCTAAACATAAATAAGGTTATGAATACGGCCATTAGATAAGGTATTTTTCCGCATTTGCATATGCCTATAAAATCATATTTGGTTAGAAAACCCCAGAAACTTTATCAAGGGATGACGTACTACTAAGAAACCTTTGTAGATCTTCCGATATATGATAATAATACTTGAGATATAATAATGTACTATATGTAGTGTTTATATACCATTATAAATTTTGATCGTTATGGATCTTTCGTGAGGTTTTTTGTCATTGTCTATCCTAAACCTGGAAGTGCCATTGAGATCTGATGCTGGACTCTTGATGTCACCCACCCAGCATTCTGGTGGAGCTCTGACAGGTCTGTTTGTTTTTATTCATAGCATCTAGCTTAATATGTTTTTCTTTTAATGGTCGTCATTATGAAGAAACACGTTTCTCACCCCCCTCAACTTCAGTTGTGAGATAGAAGTTATCAAATCGATAACGCAATATCTAATAATCTTTGCGGTATCGTAGGATAGCCCTGATCATGCTTTTGTCCAACGCCCTTTATGCTGATAGAATTTTTATTACAAGCTGCTTTCTGTAAGCATTTCAAGCTGATAGAATTTTTATCACTGCATATCTTCACTGGTAGGGTATCAGTTATAGATAATTAGAAATTCGACTTATCTGTATTTAAGAAATTTACTATTTATTTTAGAGTTTTCATTATTTGAGAGATAAAACTGTTAATAAACATAATTATCTTAATAAATTCTACTTTGAGGCAGACATAATCGTAAGTTTATTTCAGCAAAAACTCAAAGAAATTAAGATAAGCAGAACAAAACATCTTTGAACATAAAATAAACCAAAAGTTTTTAAAGCAACTTAATCTATTTGAAATGAGATAAAAAATAGTTAAGATACTTAAAATAGTATTGACCTTTGAGTTAAGGTAATTAAAAAAGAACTGATGTTTTACGATTTGATTACCTAAAAAAATGTTCTAAGAAACATTTAAAAAATTTGACAATGAACTTTACACACTAAAAGTAGCTTTTTTATAAGTACGAGTATAATATGAGTTTCTTGAAAAGATTATAAGAATTTCTTAAGTACATTTGGTCTAACAATTAGCATTCTTAAACATCTGTTTTAAAAAGATGTTTACAATGTTAATAAAATAATTATTTGAATAGTTTACAAGTTTTAAACCAGTTGATCAACAAGTAAAATATGCGTGAGCTCTTGGGTTGTGTCAACTTAATAAAGCACGGAAAAGGTTTCAGGAAGCAATATTAAATTAAAGAGTTTTTTGGGACATTATAGCTTTTTTTCTTTCTATTATTACACACGTACGTTACACTCCACATAAAGTTGAATGTATTACTATCACTTATCGAAACATAATGTTTTCTAAAAGTTTGGCTTCCTTAGTAATTTTCTCCGGCTTTCTTACTAAATATATTTTTCTGAACACTGATATATGTGGGGACAAAACCTATCCAATGACTGCAGCCACCACTCTCGTTTCCTTGCACTCCAATTATTATTTTTTCAATGTTTTTAATATTCAGTATATAGTGGTTTTAATTTTTGATTTGGAGTGTTTTTGAGAAATTTTCACTCTGACTTCCTATCCTTTCTGTCAACTTATTTTATTTTTTGCAGTATTTAAAAAAATCGATAACAGCGGGTTTGCTTTCCGAGTTAGAAATTATAGATTGTGTATGAACACTAGACACATACTCATACACTACATTACACGTCAAGCCTAATGTGTTACTATCATATATTGGAAGATTTACAAAACTTTCTTTATAGTTTGTTTTCCATGGTAAGTTTTCTGCGGGTTTCTTATCAAATATGTTTTGTGAACACATACAGATGCGAAGAAGTACCTTATATAATGGCTGAGATGTTATTTTTCTTCCTTGAAATTTAACTCATTTAATAATATTTTCGGTCTGTCAATAGTGTGTTCGAGTCCCGTGTTGAAGCACCTTTGAAGAGAGTTCGCTTTCTTAACGGCGCCATATAAATTATCCCTCTTTTCTCAAAAAGACCCTATGAGAATCATATTTCTATTATCAATTTATAACGGTGATTATTTAAAGGTAATATGTCAAATGTATTGCTATTTAAATATCTTTATCAATGTGAACAAAAAGACTCAAGGTTGTACGAATTTATTGAAAAGTTGACAAATTAACACACGACAAAAAGAAGCACTGTTCATGGTTTTCGGAAACTCAAAGGATATTCACATTCCAGTTGTAATTGCAGTAAATTGATAGAGGTATTATTAACGATATTGAAATAGTAAACCAAAAGAAGTATACGTTAGTCTTTTAAATGGGTTGAACAAACACCATTATGTTTGAAATAGTAAAAAAAAACCTGACTTATAGATAATTGATTTTAATAATATTAAAAAAATATTGTTTAGATGTTTGAATATATAATTGTTTTATTTTAATTATTTGTCGTATAAACCTAAAAATTGTTAAGACAGTTGGTTTTATGTTTAATTCCTAATATGACACCAGTTAGTCTTATAAATAATTTAAGGAATTATTGTTATTTTTTAGGCTTGTATCCAATAATTTTACTATGCATGTCATTTGATGTAATTCAGGGAAATGAATGTTAAATAATAAAAAAATAAAATGATTTTCATTTTCATATGTGGTATTGTTAGCTAATATTGATTACGCCCTTTTGCAAAGTATTTATGCTTTTATAAATTTAAATGAAAATCGTTTTCTGCCAACATTTAAGCATCATATAAACGTGTTGGTGGGATAAAATAATTAAACCCTTGTGGCTTTTAATTATTAGAAATTTGACTACTTTATACGTGAAAATTATTCTCCATTAATTTTTTGATTCTTATTATTTTAGGGATAAAATTATTTATAAACATAATTATGCTAATGAGTTGTACATGGGTTAACTCAAAAAATACATCATCATCGGTCTTTAGCAACAAAGAAACTCAAAGCAAAGTAGAACAAAATATCTTTGTGCATAAAATATAACAAAGGATTATAAAGAAAATTAATTTATTTGAAAAGTGGATGCAAAAAATAATGATACTAAAACAATATTGGCCTTTGAATTTAAACAAAAGAGAAACCACTGATACAAAATGGTTTGGTGTTATATTTAACTATAAATATATTTTTATGGACGTTTTTAAAATTAAAAAAAAAAACAATATTATATACGAGTATATAAAAGGAATTATGTTAGTAATATCTGAGAAAAAAGCTTAAAGGATTTTTTTTAATCTATTCATCATGAAAATGAAAACAATGTTTGTAATTTGAATGAAACACAATATTTGAACAGTAGACTACTTATTGACCATACATTTTTAATAAAATAAATAAAACACTTTTTTTTTGTCACTCACCACCCTTTTATTTGAGTTCACTACCGGTTTCAAAGTCCTCCGTCTTCCTCGTCAGGTTTTAATGGACTCAATTATGTTTAGAATATATATTTTATAAATGTAATAAGTTCAGCAAAGGGGAAGGGGAGTTGTGGCCAGTAAGAAGAGGGGAGTAAGTAGGCTTCAAAAGGATGACTTTTGAACGTTAAATATATTTAGCAGAAGACTTTTGTTGAAATTCACTTGGTTGTTTATAATGTTGAGACTTCTTATTCTTCCCAGTGTCACTTCAGGTCCCCCCTACGTTGAATATCACCTGGGAGAAGACATCTTTCTCCCCGGCAGCCCTAAAAAAATCCCCGACGCTCCTTAAACCAGTCCAATCACGTGTGTTGTGTAGCCAGGAGATTTGCTTCCTGCCAACACCGCATCGATCCTCTATTTTGCCTTGGATGATCAGGTGCAGTAATTTGTACTTTGCTCCTCTATGTACATGACCCAAATAGGACACCTTTGGAATTTAAATATTGTATAAATCAGCAACCCTCTATCAATTGTGTTGGTGACCATATCCGTCCAGGGTATCCATAGCATTCTCCGGTGTATCCACATATCAAATGCTTTCAGTCGGTTCATTCTACCAACTTTGAGGGTCTATGACTCCACTCCATGCAATAATACTGACCAAACGTAGCATTTGACTAACCGTTGTCGAAGTTTTAAGTTTAGATTATCATCGCAGAATACGCTTTTCATTTTATTAAAAGCCACACGAGACGATTCAATTCTGCACTTGGCTTCGGTTTCTGGGTCGAGGTCTAGCACTAGGATACTTCCGAGGTATTTAAATTTTGAGACTTAATTAAAACTAATTAATTGATTAGGAATGAATCAGCACTTAGGGTTGATATGTTAAGGAAGATGAAAAAGGTCACATTGAGATGGATTGAGTACGTGAAACGAATGAATGAAGAAAAACTAACAAAACAAATAAACAACGCGAATTTGAGTGGAAGGCATGATAGAGGAAGGGGTATAATGAAATAATATATATTATATTAAACCGTGACGATGACAAAACCTTGTGTTACACACTGACGTAAATACAAGCCATTTTATAATAAATAGTTCGTTGAAAAATATTAAAATAAATTTAAAATTTACTAAAATCTGTGTCCAAAAAAAATCTATTCAGAATAATTTTTGTCACTCTTTTTAAGGGAAGGAGAATTTTTTTATGATGTATTGAAACTGTTCTTTTAACTTGATCTGAAAATCTCTCTGTTTTGAAAAATCTCACTTTTTATTTCATTACGATATGAAATAAAAGAAAATTCAAGGTAATACATCTCTTTTAGAATTAAAAAGTTAATCTTTGAAATAAGCTCGTTTTAATAAGTTTAAAAAAACAGCTGAAAATACGATTCATCGAATCAATATACTTTAAGTAAATTTTTTTCAAACTAGAAACTTCATTATAAAAATATATTAACCCTTTACATGTTTTAAATTTTAGCTCCAAGAATTGAGAAGAACTTCAAGTATACATATTTTAAGGTTTTGATTAAATTTATTTAATATTCTTGGAATTATAATTAAGGTAAGGAACATTTAAAAGCATTTCAGTGGTAATCCTTTGAACAGGAAATTATTCAACTCACCTTAAATTTATTCAATTCTAACGCCTTTATAACCTTTTTTATAATTAAAATTATTTCATTATTGTTGAGATTAAACAATTTCAAGTTAAGGAAATCTTAGTTCGAAATTACTTAATACAAGTCAATAAATTAGTGTAAAAATGTACATCTTTTTCGTATTATTTGAAAGGATGACATATGAAAGTATTCTATCGTAATGACCGAATACTTTCACAAGACATATTTAAAAAAAAACATTACACCAGGACATTGATGGAAAAAAATTATTTCAAATTTATTATTGATTTATTCGAGTGTAAAATGGTGCGATATTAGTTATTCGAAACTTAAATTATATAAAATATTATCGACAGTAGTGTGTTCTTTGTGCGACGCCTGTTTTTTAGATTTTTTTAACTTCAGACAAACTTTAGAGCATTCAGGATGTATCTGGGTAATTCTTTTTAAAATTAACTATATTCTTATATGCTTCAGAATAATAAGAGTCAGAAATGTGAAGCTTTTCTTTTATTTGCCAAAATGTATGCTTTATAACTTTTTTTATTTCATGTAATAAACTACTTTTTGACCTTAATTGTTAAGGATGAATATAAATCTCGAACAGACATTAAGTATTTTCTGAAATTTGTTCGGCTGTACTTCAGAGAGATCCAGATAACTTACATCCTTATAATCAAGGATTGTAAATTGTAGACTCTAAAATTAAGACTGGTTCCTGTTGACGAATATTTAAAAAAATATCTAACGGTTTACACCATTAAGCACCGCACCTAGTGCTTCGATATCCTTGTATACTTATTTTCCTAACAAAGTTCAAGTATATCATTATTAGACGAACGTGTTCTCGGTGCTGATATTTTGGATTAAAAATGGTTTATCGATGGATTTAAATTTCTTAACGTATATTCTAATACTCGTACTACATAGTGACTCATTTCAGAATCCTTATTCAACAAACTACGGAGAAATAAAAAATAAAATATTTTTTAAATATTACCATCATTCGATATGACAAAGTTTTTTGTTTAACTTAACCTACATCATATTTTTAATTCATAGACTTGGATTTTCTTGATTAACTTATCATCAGAAACAAAACACAAAATCTTCGGGTACCAAACAAATCGCATGTACGGCGCATATTTACATAACACTTAAAATTAGTGTTTCGGTATTTTGTGCTTTTTATACTGTTAAGATATTATTTTTTATAATGTATTGAGATTTTAAGATCAAATTAATTTCATAAAACATTAAATACTTTATTCTTCAGTCAAATTTCACGTAAAAAAACTCATTGGCAATATGAAGGTTCACAAGAGCAGAGGAAGGTTACCTATGTTCTGGAGTGATTTGATAAAGCCTACAAATGGCTTGTTTTTTCATAAGCTCTAAGGACAGCAAAATACCAGAGGCACTGGAAAAGAATGAATATGACATAAATCCATTCCAGTGCGGGTTACGTTCCTCAGCAAAGAAGTAACAACTTGGAAGGGAAGGAAGAAAAATATATTTGATCCCTCAGTTTATTGCGAAAATCTTCAAAATACAAGGAAGGTCAGTTTGCGAATTCCACTTGAAAGTTTTTTAATATCCTCACATTAATCAAATTATCTCTTTTTAAATATCCCAATTTTGTTGAATATGTTTTTATTTCTATTAAATAAAAAGAAATATTTACTTATCCCAGAAATTTCATTTCATTTTTCTTTCTCAAAATCAAATTCCATAGAAATAAAGACTGCAAAAAGAAACCAAGATCAAACAAAGTTTTTTTCCTTAGATTACAAAACTCCACTAATGAAACATTGTCTGAATACTTCGAAAGAGCCTTTTGAAACAAACTTTTTAAACACCTTGGTAACACTCTTGTATACTTTCTCTAATCAAAGCAAGAGATCCTTTGACGTGGTATGTTTTTTAATTCCTCTATTGATTCTCACGGGAAAGCATCCCTTTTAAGGATTTAGACCTACCCTTAATTTCCCCTTCCTTCATTTAACACCCCCTTTGTAACTCTTTGCAGATTCTATCGACTGTAAAAGTGTTATCTTTACCGAGACACTTTTGTAAGGGAGTTTGGCATGAAATAAATTTGGTATTTAAAATGTCTTTTATTTTATTGAAATTTACCTTAATTTGATTTGAGATACAATTATTTCATAAATAATTGACCCAAGCTATAATTAGAAGAATGTTAAAAAAGGTACTGTAAATTAAATTATCAGAGCAATGAGATCTTTTTCTTAAAATATTTAATTTAATTAATTGTGATGTTTGGTACATTTGATATTGATTATTTGGTATATTTGATATTGATTATTTGGTATATTTGATATTGATTATTTGGAATATTTGATATCTTAAACCAAATCAATAAAAAAGCTACGTAACGTAATATACAAACCATATGTCAGTGGAAGGCGTGGTTGAAAAATACCGTGGAAAGTATGGTTGGATCAAGTAAATTATATTTTGAATGAAAAAAAAAGTCGGAAAAATAATGCGAGTTGTATGAGAAGGTGTTTGGACGTAGAATGAGAGAAAGATGTGAATTGAGATAGCTAAATCTGGTGCACTGTCCTACCCTGACATGGAAATGTTACGATTTTATATGTGTGTACGTCGAATCGGGAAAAAATCCCTTGTAAAGAGAGACTCCACATACGCTTATCTTTTTGACCTATTCGTTATACGCATATGCTCCTACTATACTAACAAATTTACTAATGCTATTTTGTAATTACTTCAATTGAAACGTCAGTAAAAACAATACGAGTATAATGACAGTTGCATTAACATTCTATGCCCATTTTTTCAAGATTTAGGGCACAAGATAAACGCAAACAAACCTGTTTTTGATCGTCAAGTATATGTTATATGATACAATCAATAAACAAAACAAATGCCATATATTTTTTTATATAACTCTTCAATACTATATATGAATGTTTAAAGATCGTGATGGGATACAATATTGTCTTGCCCCCCCCCCCCAGTTAGCGAGTCTTTGGGCTTAGAACCTTTGGTGTAGGTACGTAACTCGCAGTATTTCATTGAATGTATTGGCAACACTACCGGCGTATGCAAGTATTATAACCAGACGAACTCTTGACATACTGGAACCCTTTTTTACCACATAATTTAAAAAGCAGAATTAAACTAATTTTCTATGTACGAGTACTGTATAAAAGAAAAAACATTACCATATAAAGTCATGGATACGTATTCTTATTTTTTTTTTAAATGCCACCTTTTTTCATATTATAGTGTAAACCGTTAGTTTAAAATATTGTGTGGAGTTATATCCTTGTTGTGCCTAAATTATTAAAGACTACTTGTTTCGAAGGCGCTTCAGCCTACATAGTGATGTTGATATTAGAAAATATAACTGAATATATTTGATATCACCCCGAGGATGAAAACTGTGATGAATTCGAAACATCAGTCATCATTTAAGCCTGATCACCATAGCAACAACTCCGAAAAAAATTTAAGCTAGTGGAACATACAATCAAAATCATCGATGATACTATGTAAAACGTTCCGAGTTTTATTCAAAATTTACGAAATATTGGAAAAAAAGCGATGACCATTATTAATCCATTTGTTCATTTGATTCAATTCACTCAATGAAGAAAAGAGATAAGGGAGCAGGATGATTGCACCCCACGATCACAATTAGGCCTCTGGCGGTAAGGTCCTGAGCGCCTGCTGTTTCTTTTTAGCATTAAAAGTTAACTTGAGAACAAATCGTTATTTTAAGCCTCATTGAAAGATATTTAAAAAATACTTATACACAAGTACGGTTTTTTGAATTCATCATCATCATCCTTGTATTTTTCCTTTCATACGGGGTCTGTGTAACAAGTCATTTATCTCAATCATGTTCAGTTCAATGCTCGAATGAGTATCGTTTTAATTTTAATGTTTAATTTATGGTTTTATTCACAGTTTTTATAAGAAAGAAAAATTATAGTAAGCTGGAACAGGTGTCCGTCTCTTTTTCTACAGAAACAGTATATTGTTTCCAAGAGAGGAGATGCAGCCTAGAAAGAAGCCGCGGAAGAAAGTATTAATGTTGATATATTTTCCAGAAATTGATGCTCTTGGTAAAGAACAAACGCAACGGAAAGAGTTTACAACAAATTTAAACAAGTAATGGATTCAAATGTATTTAAATTATGTTGTACTTATTTAAATATATACTTATTTCTTCATTAAAGTTCTAATAAATGGAACGATATTTTCGTCGTTTGATTAACCCTTCCTGTCATGTGATGTGTAACTAGTACACATCAGAGATATTTTTGGAAAATCGGGAATAAATTCACCAATACAATCAAACGTGCGCCAGTGTCTAAAAAATTCATTCTAAAAAACCGCTATGGGTAAGGAAGCGACGCTATTCAAATCTCACTCTCACTCTACTTCGGTATATGGGAACGCAACAAATAGAATCTCAGTACGCTCGCTTTTCTCGCTCAGTAGCCAGCAGGCTTTCGTTCGATGTGGTCTCTTCACCCGTTTCGTGAATGTCGTTCGATATTTTTTTTCCTGTTTTCAGCAATTTTATTTCAATTATTATCACTTATGACTTCAAATTCAATTAATATAAGCAATTGGCTATGAATATTCTTATTTGTACGATTTGAAATCGCTCATTTTTACATGCGTATTGATGTGTATTGAATACACAGCACTGGAACGGATGGATTTTTTTAGCACAGGAAGGGAAAGGTTAATGCAGTCTAATTCCAAAAAAATATTTGGATAATAATGGATTTATCATAATAATTATCAAAATAGATAAAATTGTCGAATTAAGTAGAAAGGTCGAAAGTCGGGCCGCAGTCGCTTGTGTGATTTGTCAAATCGCAGCAAAAAAAATATTTCCTTCTTATTCTGTTTGTCAATATTTGTCAAGTCATATTTTATTTTCTCTCTTTATGCTGGCAATTAATCTTTGGATGTATGTATGTGTTTATATTGTTAACGATTTTCGTACATATTCATTGAGTTTATAATTGTACCAACTGCTTATGTGGTATCATCGTTTTTGTATGATAAATAACGTATAAAAGTGTGTGGGTGTTATGTTATAGTTGGGGTGTATCTCTATTATTAAGATATGAGATGAGCCTAGACCGTTTGATAGCTTTTCTCTCAAATGTATTTTCTTTTCCACTGCCGTAACATATATGGGCAATTTAAGAATATTTATTTATTATTACACATGACAAGAAATATACACAATTTGAGAAAAACAACAGATAATTTGATTTGGACATACAATTTAAATGGATCTGAATATATATTTGGATATCATGTTGCTATCAATAAACCTTTTATTTATTTATTTAAATGGTACATGCATTTTAAGAATTGGTGCTTCGTTTATTTTTATCTGCAATTATTTTAATAGCAGCAAATTTCTATAAAAAAATTGTCTGCATCAATTGTGAAAGCAACAACGAATACACCAACCATGTCGATTTGCATTAACTGTGATAGCAACAACGATAAGATAACCCATGTGCAAATCCATCAATTGTTATAGAAACAACGATTTAATTGTTTGTTGTAACTGTGATTGCAGAAACGATAATATAAACTATGATTACATGCATTAATTGATAGTAACAATGATAAGGTTAACCGTGTTTATTTGAGTTAACTGTAATAACAACAACGATTTCTTAAACCATGTACATCTGCATCATCTTGGGATAATATTAATGATTAAGAAGTAAAATTCCATAAGGATATTGTTTTTAATTTAAGTTTTTTTATAATAAGTAGGTAAAACAAAGAACTATGTTGCATTTAATTTTATTTTAATATTAAGATTTTCGTAATTTAAAAATATTTTTTAAAGGCGAAACGTAGTCATTTCAAATATGAATTTGGATTTATTGTATTATAAGAAAAAAAAATTCTTTTCAAATAACTTTTCAAATGCTAATAACATTAGTTACTTTCATTTGATTTGTTTTAACTATAAAAATATATTTCTTTAAATTTAATTAATTAAAACGGTGTTACGAAAAGTCATGTTTAGTTTAAATTTGTTTTTATTCTAAAAAAATATTTAAAAACTGAAGAAACTAACGCTTTGGTAAAGGTATCTACACAATTTTTGTTATTGGAGCTTCGTCAGTAAATATTTTACCCAGAATTATCTTCATTCCTCAATTTATCCCTTGTGGCGACCCAACATGTCTAAGATGAAGAAGTAATTTGACAAATATACTGTTTGTAAATAACTAATTTAATTCCTTTTAATATATAAATTACATTTTTTGTCTAAATAATTAATCTAGAAACATTTCAGTTATTGTGAAGTAATATTTGTTTATATACCGGGAATGTGTTTTGATTTGAAATGGTTTGTATTAAAACAGGCTAAACTATCCTCACTTAATTCAGTTATCTGAAATCAAACAGAAACTTCAATGCGTAAAAAATATAAGTAACAGTCAATCATCATATAAATAACTGATAATTTATAATTTGTGGTCTATTCAATGTATTTTGAAACAGATAAAACTATGGGCATGGAAATATTGATAATATTTTTTTAAGTAGAGAAAACACACGATTTTTTACATGTATGTATGTGTAAATACGTTAATTTTCACATCTCGAAAGAAAAATGCATGTAGACTCCGAAAAGGGCATGCAGGAAAAATCAACTATTTTTATTTAATACCAAAACAGATGTTAAAAATTGGTTAAACTCTTAATGTGATCATAAGATAACATGAACAAAATAAAGGTTCTTAATTTATGTCCACTAAATTCATATTTTATAATATGTCAAATTAAGAAGGCTCAAACTAATTTATATCTCTGCTTGATCCTCACTAGCCGATGCTACCCATCTTGGGTTGTTTTTAAGACAACAGTTAAGCATGCCCTTCCCAATAATAGTTCTTCGACTAGGTATGTCCTGGCTTTTGCCAAAATCCCTTAATCCACAGATCAAGGATTTCTCTAATGGTCTATTTTCTTATGCGATACCCGTACGTCTAACTTTATTTTTGTCAATGATAAGGATTTCAAAGTCAAACATATTCAAATATAATTTGCAAAAAATGTGTAAATTTTTTAAAATTGGAATAATATACGAGTATATCAAAACTAACTTTCAACTCGATTACGCTTCATATCAGAGAGAATGTAATTGGTCGAATGCAAGTAAAAGGCGCAAAATTCACACTTTATCACAGATATATAATAGATTTTACTGTTGCGCTGCCACCTTCGATCTCGCTAAAAAAATATAGTGCCTTTTAATTCATGGACTTGCGTTTCATTCAATCTAAGATTGTTTTTAGCTCTCCCAAATCACCGCACTTATTTCTTAACTTCACCTTTATGTAGTAAGTGGCATTTATGGAACCTATCACTATTTATGTAGTTAGTGCCATTTATGGAACCAGTTACCAGCTTATGTTAGACTTGCTCCATCTATAAAGCGAAAAAAAACTCTTAAATTCAAATCAATATGTTTCATTTCCTTGATAGATATCTCCATTTTGTTGCAATTATTTGTTTGCTTGCTTTATTTAATCGAACGATCTTGTTCAATACAATTATAAAAATAATGAATACGGCAATATGTTCGAGAGGACAGGCACCATCCGATACTCTCCGTGAAGGTGCAGGTAAGATACGCGGGCTGGAAAGGAGATGCAACTACCGTCCCTCACCACTCCTTCCCTATATACGAGTATAACTACTATAAGACTGGTTTTTTTTTACTTTTAAAGAACGTTTTATTGCGTTTCGATTAGAAAACCATTTTAAGTAAAGAAAATATTCACAAGGCTGTAGAATACATATACTCGTATAGTGTCATGTATAGAATGCTAGATATTGACGTCCCACAGAAACATAAACAACCATTTTTTTCTCTTTCACAACAGTTGTATAAAATCTAGACGAGCTTTCCCAAACAGGTGTAATATATACAGACTTCCAGAAAGATTTGACCACGATGTATAACTTTAGAAAATGCGTAACCTAGGCTTCCGCAATAATCAGATTTTTATATTTGCATCATAACTAAAATAACTATCTCAATACGTGACAGTGCCGGACCTGTTTTTAGTGGAATTTATAAATATCACAAAATCTGATATACTAGGAAAATAATCCTTTTCAAATTTTAAAAATGAGTTTCATTTTAATATGAGTGATTGTTTTTTTTTTAAGTGGGAGAGAAAATACAGTTTGTTTAAGGATTAAAGCGATGAATAGAGGTGCGGTGAAAGTTTTCATTTGCTCTGAAAGGATTACATCAATAATGCATACAGCGTATGCATCGTTTATCAAGTGATTGAAATTCAATGTTTCATCTCCACTCAAATTTTATAGACGCGATGCTGCCGAGCTACGATAATAAAGCTGAAAACTGAAACCATTATCTTTATTGAAACGTATTTTGTGGTACGAGCATTTGCTTGCGTAACACGCTCACACGAGACAAATATTCATGAAACGTTAAAAAATAATGTTAGTTTTAAATTCAAAAATCAAACAATGCTAAAAATAAAATAAAAAAATACTTTTCTATTAAACATCGAAAAGTTATTTTAGATGTTTATGAACTGAGAAAAAGCTGCCTACAAATGAAAAAACACCAGTCTCCTGTCTCTGAAAAAATGAATAAAATTATATAACAAACACCCAGTTTAATACAAAAACATATGTTCCCTCAGAACGTCCAATGAAGATACAAATTCAATTCATAACTATGTATTGTTAACTCGATTTATATTCGAAGAAATCAACCGTGAGTGCCTAATTAATGTATACTACCAAAGTTTTTATTTAATTAAAATAATACACCGTTTTATACATTATATATTTATTCCCTTGGCGGATTATGAAAATCACTTGTAAATCTCTCATTTCGTCGTAAGAAATATTGTGGTATTTACCAATAAAAACAAGCAAATTTAATCTCATGTTCTCAAATTAAGATAGTTTAATAACATAATGTGTCTAAATATTCAACGAATATTAATGTGTTTAATGCCTGCATAAAATTTAGATACTGTTAAAATATACATGTGCTGCCAATTTAAATTATATTTTTAATTATAATTTATACAATAATATCAACATAGAACAAGTAAAAGCAATATTTATCTAAATACTCGTATGTTTGATTTATAACGTAAAAGTCTATACGAGTATACTGATGTTAATAAATGATTTATTTAACTTAACATGATTTTTTGAGTTCTCATATACTTGCCATTCCTTTTTTGTTGTATCTTAAACAACAGTAACCAATTTGAAATGAAATGGTCTTTTGTTTGAAACTTCACGAGAAAATGATAATATCAAAGATAAAAAAAAGGTAAAGGAAACCTTGAATCCAATCACTTTCCTATGAATCTATGGTAAATAATGACTATTCGATTCCATCGCTAGGACATTTATGTTTCATTATCATTAAATACAAACCTTTAGAAGAAATACATATACAAGTAAGTAATTTCTTTAAAATGTTGCAGTAAGGCTCTGGAACTAGTTGCTTATTTAATGTCAGAATTCACATATCATTGGCATATTTCAAAAAACGATTAAAATGGCTCTTAATTTCAAGTCGACAATGTTAAGTATTTAATACCTGACTAGCGTTTCCTCTCCACCATTCCTTCTTTCTTCCATCATAATTGATATATTACTTTGTTTTACTTAAATTTTATACAAATTAACAATAATTTGAATAGAATTTACAAACATATGACTTATTTTATCAATTTTTGTCAGGTTGATTGGCACGTGTAAAAATGTTCAATACTTGTGTTTATTTATTATAAATTAGAAATAAAATTTGGCATTTTAAAAAGTAATCAACTCTTTATCTCTCTTTTTTGTTGATAATACCGAATCCTATGTTAATAAAGTAAGTAATTACTTCAAAACCATGATACTCATTCTTTGGTCGCAGTTTGTAACTGCGGTCTATTATTACTAACTTAGTTTTCGACCTATTGATTTCCAGGCCTGTTGATTTCAAGGCAGTTTGTACTGCGGTCTATTATTACTAACTTAGTTTTCGACCTATTGATTTCAAGGCCTGTTGATTTCAAGGCAGTTTGTAACAGCGGTCTATTATTACTAACTTAGTTTTCGACCTATTGATTTCCAGGCCTGTTGATTTCAAGGCAGTTTGTACTGCGGTCTATTATTACTTACTTAGTTTTCGACCTATTGATTTCAAGGCCTGTTGATTTCAAGGCAGTTTGTAACAGCGGTCTATTATTACTAACTTAGTTTTCGACCTATTGATTTCAAGGCCTATTAATTTCAAGGCAGTTTGTAACTGCGGTTTATTATTACTAACTTAGTTTTCGACCTATTGAGCTTGCTTTCGTGTTGTACTTTTAGGGATAATTTTACTTACCCAATTATTAAAAACTGACTAAACACTGCAAATGTTTATTAAAAATAAGGGGCATTGGTGAATTAAAAGAATATTTATTTTTTACCCATTTTATTGGTCTAAAAATATTTACATTAATGTTGACATTATGTCCCTTATCTATTTTTCCCTCAAATCAATAATGCACATTTAATGCTTAAATTATAAAAAAAAACTTTGTACATACAAAAAAAAATGTGTAAAATTAAAGAAATGAAACAGATATCCGATATATTTGGTTTTTAATATTTACAACTGTTCTAGATTTTTTTCATAAAATCTGCAATTATCGTAAGATAATTAATGAAAAAACACTTCATATTTTTTTAACAATCATTAACTTCAATAAAATTCTTTAATTATTTTTTTAAACACAAAAAGTCAAAACATTAGTGCAAAAAAAAATATCTGTATTCTATTGAGAGTTAACCGACTCTCTCTCTCTGTTTAAAATACGTTCTGACGTGTTAAATTTCCTAATAGTATTACAATATAAAATTATTTATAATATTCATTTTTGATTTACAACCGACATTTTGTTTATAACAAAAGACAATATATAATATATTCCACAAATTTAACAATCAAATTTTGTATCTGTTTTATTAATAATTTATTTTTCATTCTTATATAAATATTGTATATTTTTTTATTTTATTTACACTGGATACAATTTTATTCGTATTTTGTTTTTGAAGGAGACTCTTCGAAGTTGTAAAGTGCCTACGCCTTAATGTCACCGGTCGATCGCCGCCCTCAATTTCTCATAGAGTACCGGCAACAAGAGAAGCGGAAGAATGTGTCGAGCACTGCTCGATAAACCGGCCGACCCTGTTTGCATCGCTGCTGGCCGTTCACCTGGTTGAAAATAGATTCATATTATAATAAAGAATATATTTATTCAATTAAAAAGTATAGAAATATAAAAAAGCTTTTTCAAAGAATTTAAAATTAATATCCTCTCCAATACATGAAGCTTTCATATTCAAACTGTTTCGTTATACAAACAAAAATTGAAAATAACTATTTTTCAATAAATATCCCGCTATTGATCGTTTTATTTTAAACATTAACTTCTTTGACAAAAAATCTTTTTTTTTTTCATAAAACATGTAAGTGGTATGCAACCTTTTTGCGGAATCAGTTTGTTTTTAAGGATGTATCTTAAACTGGTGACAAGATAGATATAAAGATTTATGAAGTGCTTTGCATTCTTGATTGCTTGTAGAAAAAATATATGATTTTTATTTTAACTTTTTGCACATAATCAATATGCTAAAAAGCAACAGTCATGTACATATAGTAAGGAAATAGAATAGCAGGAAAAGTTGATTAGAAAAAAAAAATTGTGTTATATTTTACATACATAAGCCTAATATATAAGAACTTGTTTTTGATTATCTTGAGTTTTCATCATTTCAAATCTTAATAAAACATTTATAAACAACTATCAAAATTAGTATTATTTAAAAAAATAAATAATGAGTTATCAAACAATTATTTTTTGACGCTATTTATTTTCTTTTAATACTCATCGACGAAAAAATGTTTATTTTATAATTAACTTACATATTTTTTTGCGTTTTGATCATAATACAATTTTAACGCTACCATAATAAAGGAAGATTGAATATTATTGAATAAATTAACTAAAAAAAATTAAATGTCTGTTTTAATATGGTTTTTTTTTAATGTTTATTATAGTAAGCATAAAAATAATATAGGGAAAAATATTTTCAATTTCGGTGAATGATTTCATTAGCCTTTGCAGGGGTAGTCAAATAAAATGTCAATCATAGATATGAATATGAATGAAAGGTATCTCTGCCGTCCTGAATATTTGATGAAGGTTTATCGATTCTGCCAGCCCCACAGAAAACTCTATTCCGGCCCCTTTGTGAGCGGTGA
Source organism: Odontocerum albicorne (assembly GCA_949825065.1). Classification (NCBI taxonomy): domain Eukaryota; kingdom Metazoa; phylum Arthropoda; class Insecta; order Trichoptera; family Odontoceridae; genus Odontocerum; species Odontocerum albicorne. The sequence goes on from OX463839.1 coordinate 49,844,745, forward strand.
CAGTACAAACATCATTTCATGCCAAAATATCAGATTCGCAATCCCACTTTGCATACACTTCAAATAACAATCTGACATTAAATATAATACAATATGTAAGTATCTTTAGCAGGATTGAATATGAAAAAAAGATTATCAAATAATAATATTATTGTAATACGTTAACACTACGATCTCCATGGCATTATTAATAAGACACCAGTCTTCCAGCCCGGAGGTTACGGGTTCAATTCCAATTGGAATCGAATATATTATGAAAATGGTTCCAGTATAGTTGAAAAGAGTTCCAGTCACATGTCAATAACCCACTTGGTTGCACTGTATACAACGAATGTAAAAAAAAGTAAAACATTGACAAGAAAAAATCTATTTTAAAAGATTACTAGTGTGGAAAACAAGTGTTTCAAAAAATTGAACATTAAATTTCTGCAGACCTTTTTTTAATATTGATCATTGTTTTATTTATACTTTCACTGTAAGCTTTTCTCCTCTTTGAAGATTGATAATTGTCATCGTGAGTATTTTGAAGTTGGAAGCAGTTTGTTAGGAACATGCGATTTTTTAACCTGGATATTCGTTTTCATACATCAAATATTTGACCACAATTTACTATTGCAATATTAGTTCAAGAATCTCTATTTTTTCTCCAAGTATTATACGACTAAAAATTCCTTCTTGGCTTCTAAATAGTATCTAAAGGCTATACCACATACAATGAAACATATGGATGCTTTAACCTTTTCATCATACTCAAGCGATCACATGTTGTGTCTTTTTTGTGAGGAGCTGAGAAATTTTGTGAAAGGCTGGGGTATTTTGTGAGGGGCTGGGGTATTTTATGAGTGATTTGAGGTATTTTGTAAGGCGCTGGGGTATTTGGTGGAACTTTTTTTCATATAGCACCCTTCAAAATATCCAAATTGATGAAACGGATGTTAAGTATAGGGGTTTTTGTGAGAAGCTGAGGTATTTTGTGACGGGCTGGGGAATTTTGCGAGTAGTTGGGGTATTTTGTAAGGAGCTGGGGTATTTGGCAAGGAACTTTTCATTATATACTACCCCTCTCTATATACAAATTGATGAAACGGGCACGATAAATAGCATAACTAGAAAACCTTTGGGTGGAGAGCCACCGAATAAGGCCAATAACTCATAGTTCACCATCGCATGCGTTGAGAATACTACCGCACGTGCCAAGCAAAAACATTTGTCTAGAGCGTGTGAGTATTGTTATCAAATGAATTATTTAATCAGACTGGTACCTAGATTTTTTTAAAATATAAAACTACCTTGAACATTTAGAGCTAAACATGTATGTTCTTTATTTTGTATGGCACCTTACAATATATCTGAAACGGTGATATGTTTATTTTGAAGAAAATAGCAAAGAGATAATAGTGTATTCGATATCAATAATTAATCTTAACAAAATATTCAGAATCTTTGATATGGAACATTTTAAAAGAAAAGTCGTTTAAATCTACGAGTATTAAAACGAATGAATAAAGAAAGCTTAGCAAAACAAATGCACAGTGCTTATGTGAGTAGAAGACGTGCTAGAGGAAGATCAAATAAAGTATAATTTGATCAAGTGAATAATATATTAAAGTTATTAAATGTAAAATATCAGATATATCATTGAAGTCGTGTGAGAAGGTGAAAGAGATAAAATATATGTGCCACCATAGGCAAGTCAAGAGCTCTCTCTTCTCTGTCTACCCTGACAGGGAAATAGCATTAAAGTAAATAATATACAGGTTATATTTTACCATTAAGGACGTGAACTCTAATACTGGCCACTTCCGCGTTAGACGGGCTGCAGGAGTACTTGCCAGAATCAGGCAAGTCCGCGTTCTGCACTAGTAGCCGAGATGTGGTGATGTCCCCCCGCTCCGTGACCACGGATACACCTCCTCTGGGTGAGTCGTAGCTAATTACCTGTGTGAAAATTAACGGAAAACGTTATATTCAAGTTTTAAAGAGATCATAAAGTCGTTAATGCATAATAATCGAATGAGTGACGAACAAAGGACAAAACAACCCTGCAATATACACCTCAGTTTTTCATGTTTTCCTTACCAACGTTTTTTTTTTAATATTTTTTTTAACATATACTGATGTGGGTCCAACGTGGGATGGTGGGATGTGGGTCAAAAACTGTGAGAACTGCTTTTAGATATTTTTTCTGTATGATTCATATAAATATATTATATATAGTTTTAGGAACATGTTGTTTTTATATCCATGCGCTCTCAAAATTCCAATTTTAGTATTACTATTGTAACCTTTTTCAATGGTCGATAAATGACGGTACATTGTAAAAAAATAAAATAAAATAAATAAAATTTCTCTCTAATTTGGTAATAATTAATAAAGAACATACAAATGAACACTCCTGTGTATTTTTGCTCGCTAATTTTCAGTCCTTTAGTCTTGTTAAAAATGTTTTTTTCAGCAACTGGGCTGTGAGCTTTGACCAATAAGCTTTTTCCAGCACGGATGAAGGGACCGCGCATGCCATTGGTCAATATATCCATTGAATCTATTGTAGCAGTGAGTATTATAATACATTTCAAACCTTTTAATCTACAAGAACTGTATATCCACTAGAGGTAAGATATAGTTTTTAAAGACCGTTACTACTTCCTTAATTTAGTCCATATTTAATGAAGTATTCTAGACGTTTTTATATTTCTGGATTATTAAATACTATTTTTGTTATCAAAAATTATACAAAAAATCTTTGACACCCCGTGCCAAATTAGCTTTACGTTTTAAATCAACCGAAACATATTGACAAAGGGTCTTGAAGATAATATCAAGTGAAAAAAGGGCATTAAAACTATACTGATAGAAACAGCAATGTTCAATATTTCAGAAACAATTGCATAGTTAAAATTATTCAAGTATGCCTTTTATCAAAATTTTAAATATTTATTTTTACGATTTTTACACATACACACCACCACATGGGAGAACGCGTCCGACTTTCGTACCTCGACACACATCATTCGCCTTTTTTACATCCATACACTTTCTCACACAACTTCCACGATTTATCTGACTCTTTCAAAATATATTTTAATTCTATTGATCCAACCATACTTCTCTTGGTCTTTTTCTACCACGCCTCTAACTGAAATTTGTATAGTATATTTTTTTTGTTAGCCTTTATTTATTTGTTCCACATGCCAAACCATCTCAATGAGCTATTTTTCGTTTTACTCAACGCATTAGCCTTGTGTTCAAATTACACGCATTTCTACAGTATGTACCGTATATTGCTTCTTACAATATTATCCACGTCCGTATTTACTTATATTAATTAAATTGAATTTAATTTTATTCATTGACGAGCATTTATTTGAAAACAAGAATTTACATAAAATTCTAAATCAAAATCAAGCGTTTGTTTTATTCGATAATGTTTATTGAGTAGTCTCAAAATAGATAGAACCCTATTGAAAATGGAAAAGTTAAAGGAAACTGTTTTGTTTTCTTACTAACAAGCACACAAAAACATTAAATTATTTAAACGCAGTTCTTACATCTTTTTGCAAAAAATAATAAAAATTATAACCAAACTGTTTCTAATTTGAAAAAACCTGATTAGAACCGAAAGTATATAACATATTATGTATTCACTGTCACTAAGTAAATCTGATCTGAACCGAAAGTACATCTTCACTGCCACTGAGAAAATCTGATCTGAACAGAAAGTGCATATTCACTGCCACTAAGAAAATCTGACCTGAACCGAAAGTGCATATTCACTGCCACTAAGAAAATCTTATCGTAACAGAAAGTACATATTTACTGCCACTAAGAAAATCTGATCTGAACAGAAAGTGAATATTCACTGCCACTAAGAAAATCTTATCTGAACAGAAAGTACATATTCATTGCCACTAAGAAAATCTGATCTGAACAGAAAGTACATATTCACTGCCACTAAGAAAATCTGATCTGAACAGAAAGTACATATTTACTGCTACTAAGAAAATGATTCGCTCACTACGAGAAAAGTTTTTATTTTATTCATTAAATTACAATCCAGGCTTTCCAGTTCCAAAGTACGAGTAACTCAATTAAAGAGGAAAGAGAAATGAGAAAGTATCAGTTAAGGAAAGGTGCTATGTTTTCTTTGTTTAATAAAACTGTCATGTTAATATGTTTTTACAAATTTTAAACAAAATACAAAAGATATTTATATCTTTTTTAATTTCTTTTAATTAAACACTTGACGACCTCCGTGGACTATTTAGTAAAACATCAGTATTCTTATCGTATTATACTTTCGTTATATACAACACAACCTGGCGGGTGTATTGTCATGAAGTATGTTAATCTCTTCCAACCAATCAGAAAGATATTAAAGAGGTCTTAAGGGAAAACAAGACTGGTATTCTTTATAAAAAATCTGGTTTCCAGCGGGATTTGAACTCATAACCTCCGGGCTGGGAGACGGGCATCTTACCAACTAGGTAACGGAGTTTGTCTTCTAGCCCGGGTTATGGGTTCATTTAGAATTGGAACTTAGTTGAAAGAGATTTTCAATAATCCCATCACGTGGTACGGTATACAACGAAAAAAAATTACAATACAATGTTTCAAACATCTGTAAAAAAAATTGTTGTTTTTGCTAGGCATCCTTCAATTCTTCAAAAGGGAATAATTTTCTGCATCTTGCTCGGTGTTTAAAAGATGCTTAATGAAGAAAAAAGAAAAACCGAATTGAAAAGAAAAACCTTAATCAATATTTTTTAAACTTAGTAACAGGAATTGTGATATTTCAGATTGGTAGAAGATTCAGAAAACTATATTTTTTTGTGTGTGAAGCACGCCAGATTGCGATTGGAAAATCTCTATTAAATTGAACCGAACGCAACCAAATAAATATAATGTAAAACGTATTTGAATTTACCACCTGGAAATAAACACATGTTTATTTATAAATATTTTCCTGCATTACTTTAAAACCTTTTTCAAGACATTTCAGTTTGAACTTTCCAACGTTTTAGAGGAAGTCTACATTAAACATTTAAAAACAGCTTTCCAATGACTAATAGACAACTGTTTTTTTTTTGTTTTATCAATCTTAAAAAGGTACTCTGATACTCAGTCAACCTCAGACAACCATTCCTTTTAAACGACTTTTCTGAGTACATAATTCTTATATTAGGGTTGGGTATTATTAACACTTATAAAAGCCTTGTTTTATACGAAATCGGAAATATGCAACTGCCCTTTAAGTAACTATTTTGTCTGAGGGAACTTCACGTTCAATGATAAATTTTACTGGCCTAGCCGAAAATTCAGACACTGAAAAGTTGCCGCATAATATCATTTTATGATTTATTTATTTTACACACGACAAGAAATATACACAATTTGCAAAAAACAACAGGTAATTCAATTCAGACACACAATTTGAATGGATCTGGGTTTGTTGCCATTTATTTGTCGTGTTCCCAGTAAACTAGGCTTTCGCCTGTTTCTCACTGAGGACACATAGCATGAAAAAAAATCAACACTTGTCAGGACTATATTTGATAAATTGCATACCTCACGTCCTCGAAATTGTTAATTCGCGACATATCATAATTTATGAAACTTGTGGTGTCGAGACCATGTGCTTGCCTTGAAAACAGGAAGATTAAAATATTATGAAATACTTGAATATTTTAAAATACTAAGACAATAAAATAAGGGTAGCTACCCAGGCAGTCAGGTACATTTTTATTCGATGACAACATTGTCGAGTATGATTTTTGTCGAGGTTGGCACCACTTGTTTTGGTATTTCCTTGCTATGGGGAGTGCGGCGCTGGCAGCTCTTCTTTCCGTTCGGAACGTGGTCGGGTGCTGACGTGCTGAGACGCCGGTCTTCCTCTTCTATCGCAGAACGTCAGAACGCCATCTTTAATTATGGGTGAATATTATTCCTTTTATATTAATGTTGGATTTCGTCGCCACGCTAAAAACCCACCGAGTAAAGTAATTTCAAATTGTTATTGAAATCTCCCTTGCTAAATACAACACAGTCTTCATAGCCAATTTTAAACTTTTTTTCTTGACCTTCGTCAGGTTTTTTTATATATTTTTTTTTCTTTTTTCTTTTTTTTAATAATATAATACACTGTTTCATTCCAAATTATACTTGTTTAATTGTGTCGCCTGTCCCTGCGAGAGTTGAGAGAGAGTTATTCAGAGTCAGATGAACCCAACAAACCCCTGAGAGCCAAAGAGTTCCTGCCTCTTTAAGAAACCGGCTGACCTGAACGGGAGTGTCACACCTCATTTGATGGTAATGTGTTATAACTAATTTATGTATTGAAATGTGAACAACCTAATAATTTTTTTAAATAGGAAAGAGGTGTGACATATTGACGCCCGAACGTGCGGCGTATTTTACTCTGGTATTTCTGATCTCTCGTTGGACAAGGTTTTTATTTATAATTTGTTTTGTGTGTTTTAAATAATAATTTGTTTACAGGAAAGTGTTTTATATGTATTTTTTTTTGTGTGCGCCGTTTGTTTTCACTGTTCGCGACCACGTGGCCATCTTGTTGTCGCGTGCATACGGGCTCCGAGTTGGAAAGGCCGTTTTTCGAGTCTTTTTGGAATAGATTTTAGTTAACTTTTTCTAAATATTTTCTTGTAAAGAGTTGTGTGTTCCTTATTTAATTCGATTTAAAAAGTTATTTTGTTTGGAGATTTGAACCATGCTTCTCCCGCGTTTATTTTTACTGTTCGTCACCACGTGGCCATTTTTTTTTTGTTCTCACGTGTATACGGGCTTCATTTTGGTTAAACTGTTTTAAAGTTGTTTATTAACGAATCGTGAATAGAATTTTAGTTAATCCAGGGAAGAAAAAGAATAGATTTTCTAGTTAACGTTCGCTAAAATATTTCGTTGTCAAGAGAATTGTGTTCTGATTTATTTGAGACCAATCTCATATTAAGAGAGTTCGTGGGTAGGCAAAGCGCACGAAACGCCTATCTTTCGTGAAATAATTCGCTGTTCAGTTGGCCCAGTTTTTCGGGTTTTCTTTCAAGGATTAATCATTTCTTGGTGCTCGGTTTGTCGAAATATGGAGAATTTCAACGGTTTAATATTACAAAGAAGTGGAAGTTTCGCTTAAGTTAGATTCCTCTTTTACTTAAAAAGATTCCGTTGGAGCAAGTTATTTTTGGTTTCGATCTTGGTTCAATGGCCGAATCATGCATTGAATAGTTTCTTTCAGTAATGGATCTATAAACGATATAGTTGTTTATAGAGATTGAATTACATTTTGGTCTATAGTTGTTTGTAAATTTGAACTACGTTGTTTAGAGAAACCTTGTTTGTTTAACAAAACGATCGAGTTAAAATTGTTGTTTTGTTAGTAAGGTCTTGATTTGCTTCGGTTGGGCCTTCTGTCCTATTATTTTATTGTTGCAATGTATCCAATTAAGGCCGAGGGAAGATCTCTTCATTCTGCTCCCCTGTTTTCAAGAAAAGAAAAGCGCGGTCAGAGAATTGTAAATAGGACTGGTGTGGTATTTCGTGGATAGTCAGGCTTAAAAAGAATGAAATTCCACGTGGATTAAGCTCCAGCTCATCTTTGAAAGGAGATGGGCTAGGCAAAGTGTTATGTGCGCCCTACTTTCGTAAGAAATATTCCAATCGCGTAAATGATCCAGTTTACGAATTTTGTTTAAGAATAAATAATAATTATTATCTCAGTGGTCAGTTTTGTGATTTTGCGAATTGTGGTAGAACGAAAAGGAGATAAAAGATAGGAATTCATTATTAAGAAAATTTAAATCATCGAATAAAAAATTGCGTTAAACCAAACACCGGGAAGATAGAAGCCATTTTGTTTTGTAGGTAGTTCTACCCCTCGAGGAAATAGATTCGCATGGTACCCTGTTTGAAACAGATTAAATTAATAAAATAATACAGGAAGTGCGTGGTCAATTGAATGACGATAATTAGTGTTTTGAAATCGTAGAATATTCCAGTTGAACAAGAATTGGTTCCTGGTTAATTGAGATCAATCTCACCTTGAAAGAAGGTAACTTCCGTAAATAATGTTTCAATCGCGCTAGAGATCCGGTTTACGGACGTTGTTTAGGAATAATTAATAGTTGAAATCGCAGTGTTCAATTCAGGGATTTTCAAAGTCAAGGGCAAAAGGAGGAATTGCGTCGTAATTATGGATGGTTTATTTTGTTATCGGTGCAGCGGGTCAAGCAGTAAATATTGTGAAAAAGAAAAACAAGTGGGAACTTGAAGAAGGCTCTAGATGGAAGTATTGCGTCATAAATACATTTTTTTTTTCTCTTCGTGATAGCAGTGGCTGTTATTAAACAATATGTTGGAATAGAGAGAACTGGAATTAAGTTCTAGAAGGGTTCTTGTAATAGGATATTGCAAATTATTACGCGGAGCTACTGTTGTTATGGCGAGTTTGTGTAGAAAGTATTGCGTCATAATTGATGTCGTTCGGTGATATTGGCTGTTCTTATTGACAGAGGGATTGTTAGAAAGGGCTGTTGTATTTTATTGATAATCAGTAAGTCGATGCTGAGTTTTCTTACATGCGCTGTTTGTAAACACTGAATGGAATTACGTTTAAGATAGATTCATTTGTTCTCGTATCAATGTCTTTTGAAAGAGAGGTTTGTTATTTGGTCTGAATTGAATTTCGGTTGGTTAGATTCCTTTGTGTTTTTGTATCAATACGATTGTTAACAAAGTGGTTTATGGGTTTCGGTAGGAATAGGGTTTTAGGATGATTTCTTTGTTCTGTCAATGCATCTGTATAGCACGGTTGGTTTAGAAATTCGAAAGGAATTTCGTTTTAAATAGATTCTTTTGTTTTGCATCAGTACATTGGGTACAAAAGATTTGGCTTGTCCTTGAGATAAGGGTAAGCAGACTTCATTCAATCTTGTAGGAGTTTCTAAGAGATGCAGCCTTAACCTTCTCAGAATTAAGGTTAAGCAGGTAGTGATTGTCATGTAGTCTTTAGGGTTTTCCTAGAAGGGCATGGGTCGGAAGACTTTAGGATAAAGCGCAGACTTGACCGGCTTATGTATGGAAACAGTTGAGTCCCTTACAGATTATATTCCAAGAATAGGGAATTTAAAATCATTCTTTAGAGCCACCCTTGTCAGATAACGAATTATCACGGGTGTAAGAAGTGAAAGCATAAAGATGGCGCAGAGATTGTCTGTTTCCAGTCGTCATTAGTTGAGGATTTGTGGAAACTCTGCTCAGTTTTCGAGCTAGTAATAAGGGAAGATAAAGGATCTCGCCTCGCTTCCTTTTACTTAAGAGCGTGGCCAGGTAATCGGTAGTAGAGTAAACCATTCTATGTCATAAAAGTCAGGAGAGAATTAGTCCGGATTCTCGTAGTCAAAGCACATAAAAAGAGCATGGCCAAGTGATAAATAGAGTATAGCCTCTTTGTTGTTACAATAACGGTAGAGTTATTTGTGTATTTTCTCTTTAGAAGCTAAAGAGCGTGGTCGAGTGACCAGTAGTCGAGTATAGAACTGTTTCTTGTCGTAATAGGGAGATCGTAGTTGAGTACTCTCTCATTAGAAACTAAAGAGCGTGGTCGGGTGACCACTACTCGAGAATGGAACTCTTTGTCGGCGTAACAAAGAAATCGTTAGTTTGTTATCTCTTTTGAAATTAGAGAACGTGGTCAGGTGACTAGAAGTCTATTATAGCACTCTTTTGTCGTTGTAAAAACGAGAGAGTTAGTTGTTATCTTTTTTGAAATTAGAGAACGTGGTCAGGTGACTAAAAGTCGATTTTAGCACTCTTTTGTCTTTGCAAAAACGAGAGAACTAGTTTGTTATCTCTTTTGAAATTAGAGAACGTGGTCAGGTGACTAGAAGTCTATTATAGCACTCTTTTGTCGTTGTAAAAACGAGAGAGTTAGTTTGTTATCTTTTTTGAAATAAGAGAACGTGGTCAGGTGACTAAAAGTCGATTTCAGCACTCTTTTGTCTTTGCAAAAACGAGAGAACTAGTTTGTTATCTCTTTTGAAATTAGAGAACGTGGTCAGGTGACTAGAAGTCTATTATAGCACTCTTTTGTCGTTGTAAAAACGAGAGAGTTAGTTTGTTATCTTTTTTGAAATTAGAGAACGTGGTCAGGTGACTAAAAGTCGATTTTAGCACTCTTTTGTCTTTGCAAAAACGAGAGAACTAGTTTGTTATCTCTTTTGAAATAAGAGAACGTGGTCAGGTGACTAGAAGTCTATTATAGCACTCTTTTGTCGTTGTAAAAACGAGAGAGTTAGTTTGTTATATTTTTGAAATTAGAGAACGTGGTCAGGTGACTAAAAGTCGATTTAAGCACTCTTTTGTCTTTGCAAAAACGAGAGAACTAGTTTGTTATCTCTTTTGAAATTAGAGAACGTGGTCAGGTGACTGGAAGTCGATTTTAACACTCTTTTGTCGTTGTAAAAACGAGAGAGTTAGTTTATCTCTTTTGAAATTAGAGAACGTGGTCAGGTGACCACTACTTGAGAATGAACTCTTTGTCGGCGTAACAAAGAAATCATTAGTTTGTGTTATCCCTTTTGAAATTAGAGAACGTGGTCAGGTGACCTCTACTTGAGATTGGAACTCTTTGTCGGCGTAACAAAGAAATCATTAGTTTTTGTTATCTCTTTTGAAATTAGAGAACGTGGCCAGGTGACTAGAAGTCGATTATAGCACTTTTGTCGTTGTAATAACGAGAAAGTAGTTTGTGTTATCTCTTTTGAAATTAGAGAACGAGGCCAGGTGACGAGAAATCGATTATAGCATTCGTTGTCGTTGTAATAACGAGAAAGTAGTTTGTGTTATCTCTTTTGAAATTAGAGAACGAGGCCAGGTGACGAGAAATCGATTATAGCACTCTTTTGTCGTTGTAATAACGAGAGAGTTAGTTTGTTTTATCTCTTTTGAAATTAGAGAACGTGGTCAGGTGACTAGAAGTCTATTATAGCACTTTTTTGTCGTTGTAAAAACGAGAGAGTTAGTTTGTTATCTTTTTGAAATTAGAGAACGTGGTCAGGTGACTAAAAGTCGATTTTAGCACTCTTTTGTCTTTGCAAAAACGAGAGAACTAGTTTGTTATCTCTTTTGAAATTAGAGAACGTGGTCAGGTGACTGGAAGTCGATTTTAACACTCTTTTGTCGTTGTAAAAACGAGAGAGTTAGTTTGTTATCTCTTTTGAAATTAGAGAACGTGGTCAGGTGACCACTACTTGAGAATGAACTCTTTGTCGGCGTAACAAAGAAATCATTAGTTTGTGTTATCCCTTTTGAAATTAGAGAACGTGGTCAGGTGACCTCTACTTGAGATTGGAACTCTTTGTCGGCGTAACAAAGAAATCATTAGTTTTTGTTATCTCTTTTGAAATTAGAGAACGTGGCCAGGTGACTAGAAGTCGATTATAGCACTTTTGTCGTTGTAATAACGAGAAAGTAGTTTGTGTTATCTCTTTTGAAATTAGAGAACGAGGCCAGGTGACGAGAAATCGATTATAGCATTCGTTGTCGTTGTAATAACGAGAAAGTAGTTTGTGTTATCTCTTTTGAAATTAGAGAACGAGGCCAGGTGACGAGAAATCGATTATAGCACTCTTTTGTCGTTGTAATAACGAGAGAGTTAGTTTGTTTTATCTCTTTTGAAATTAGAGAACGTGGTCAGGTGACCACTACTTGAGAATGGAACTCTTTGTCGGCGTAACAAAGAAATCGTTAGTTTGTCTAATCTTTTTGAAATTAGACAACGTGGCCAAGTGACAAGATGTCGAGTACAGCCTCTTTTGTCGTTGTAATAACGAGTGAGTTAGTTGTTATCTCTTTTGAAATTAGAGAACGTGGCCAGGAGACCAGAGTTAGATTATAGCACTCTTTTGTCGTTGTAATAACGAACGAGTTAGTTTATGTTATCTCTCTTGAAATTAGAGAACGTGGTCAGGTGACATGAGGTCGAGTGTAGCATTCGTTGTCGTTGTAATAACGAGAGAGTTATTTGAGTAATCTCTCTTTAGAAACTAGAGAGCGTGGTCGGGTGACCAGTGGTTGAGTAGAGAACTCTGTCTTGATGAAGAAAGCGTTAGGGGAGTATTCGCTCCTCAAACTAAAGATCGTGGTCGGGTGACCAATAGTTGTGCATAGAACCCTCGATTGTGTTAATAAACAGAGCGTTAGATGAGTACTCGCTCCGTAGAACTAAAGAACGTGGCTAGGTAACCAGAGTGCGAGTATAGCCTCTTTGTGGTTGTAGTAACAGGAGAGTTAATAGTGTATTCTCTCATTGTAGACTGGAAAGCGTGGCCAGGTGATAGCTGGAGATTAAAAAAAATTCTGGTCGTTTTACCAGAAACGGAATTGGGAACAGGTTAGAACACGGTTGGAACTCGGTTGGAACTAGAAAGCGTGACCTGGAGTCAATTATTAAATGTACCATTCTTGTCTTGTAAGAGGGAAGGAATACAGGGGTTATTCTCTTATGAGAATACGGCTGAAGTTTAGTAGCTGCATATATAATATATAAATTGACTATTGAATACAGTATAGCTTAGAATAGACCTTATGCGGTGAGTCCGTCGTTACGATAGGGACGCGAACATATGATATGGGTCCGGTCCTGAGCACAGCTTCTGTGCCCGGGTGGATTATAGATAAGCTGATAGTTGACAGTGTAGTGATGGGTTCGTCAGCGCCTAATTGGGAGTCATTCATGGTTAGGAAAATGGTTCTTAAAATAATTAAATTAAATATTTTGTGATATACCTTGAGGGTATGCACTGTCGGGTTCCTTGGTGAATGACAGTTTAGTATGTCAAGTGACGTCACCGGTGCGAATTTATTATTGCACAAGGGGGAATGAATAAGTGAGCTGGCCGTGGGCAATCTCGTATGGATTCATTTCCATATGTTTTATGTATGGGCTGGTATTCAACCCGGTGACTTCACCAAAGAATACCTGGCGTTCAATGAACCTGAGCCTGGACCACGAGTGGCGGAATGCTGAGAGCCTAGAGTAGGATTATATGTATCTCAACGAAGGACTAAGGTCCTTCTGAAGTAAGAATTCATGTAATACATAGATGATTAGTACCGTTGGTAGAAGGTACACGTATTACGTTCAGGATCAAATTGCTCTTGTCTAATGCGAGCTCAGGTATGGGTTACCTGACAGCTGTTGTGGTTTAATTAGTGGTAATTGTTACTTTCTCATTAGATTCCCTATCGGAATTATTGACTCCGTAGATTAGGGCATTAAGTGAAAACATTCTTGGAAGTCTTTCGAATTTCGTATTGGGGTAGGATTGTCTTCCTAATTGTTGTCTTATCTGGTAAGAATTCGTGAGGTATTCCGAACTTCTTAACGGAGGGGTGTACCCTTCCCACGGGAGTAGCGTATCAAGGATTGTACAGAGGATTCAGTAGAGTATCCATCGTGGATAATTGCTTTGTGCAAATGCTATCGCTGGACGGTGGTCCGTAAGTTTAATAGCAGTTGAATTGTTCAGTAGTGCTATAGAAGAGGTGTTGCTTTCCGCCGAGTTGAATTTTGGAAAAGGTTGTACAGATGGTACAGTGGAGTATCCGTTTCGGATAGTCGCACCCAGTAAATGTTAATTTTTGGACGGGGCTCCATAATGATAATAGCCGTTGATGTGTTCGGAATTTCTTGCTGGAGGGGTGTAGCATTCCACGGTGTTGAAGGGCTATAATATTGAAATGGGTCATATTGTTGACGAGTCGACTCCTGTTGAGTGTGGAGTATATACTTTGAAATAAAAATTAATTATTTTTTTGTTGTTGTTGTGTAAAATGTTATAAAATATTTTGTTCTGTCAAAGCACTCACCGAGTACGGGGTCGCAAGTTAGTCTGTGAGGCAGCGCAATGAAAGGTTTATGGGTAATGCGGAGGTCGTAGTGGTGCTGCTGGGAGGAATAAGGATAAGAGTATGGTGCGTTCTCGAATGAACTTTGACAGAATTTATGTAACTGTTACGGTAATTGCCGTTGTATTTTTGTTCTGTTTTGAACTTGTACTGATTTTATGTAACTGTTAAGATGATTACCGTTGTATTGTTTGCTCTGTTGGAGTTTTGGGATAAGAGCTCTGGTTACTGTAGCGTTGGCAGCATGCGTTATTACTGGGGGCTGCGTTTCTTGGATAGTGAAATCTCGAAACGAACCCGTGCCCTTGTGGTCGGACGTATGGTGGGTCTCGCTCGGTAAATTGAATTCCCAGTTTTTTGTTGTTTATTATTGTCTCCTTACTTTGGCTCGGTGTGAATCACCGAGAGGCCCTGGGCAGCCTTAAGAGTCCGGGTTGGGAGAAGCTAGCCTCCCAACCGATAAAGGTTTTGAAGATGGCCTGAGAATACATCTGGGATGGATTGCTGTGTGTCTCCATCACGGGCCTCATGAACCCATATTAGCAATTGCGAATACAGATATGTTCTGTTATGTACACGTTTCGGGCTAAGGTAGCTTCGGTTCGTGAGGGTCGCGTGTCTGTCGCTCGGATCCTAGATGACCATAGTTGTGTATGTGGTATCACGTGATTCTTGGCTCTGTTCTGGGGGTCCGTAGACGCGTCCTGCTTTCAACCGGGGCTACTCGCCAATTTTGTATTATGTTTTGTGTTTTTTTTTTTTTTAGTGGACTAAGGGTCCATTTATACAGTTACCATTCTGTGTGGTGGTGAATTGTTGCTGCAACGGTTGTCCAGACCTTGGAGTCTGAGGAAACCCAACTTATGTGTAAAGTTCTGTGTGAACTTAAGGAGATATAAGTCCTCGAAAATGGTTCTGTGTGAACTATAGGATATTTGTTATTCAATGTATAACGTTCTGTGTGAACTTGAGGAGATATAAACCCTAGTTAAGTTCTGTGTGAACTATAGGATATTTGAAATTCGACGTGGAAGGTTCTGTGTAAACCTCTTGAGATTTAAAAATGATAATATTGGCTTGCGAAATTTATTGTTATCATTGTTGTTATTACTTCGCCCGGAAGTGGCCGGAAGTTTGGACCGCCTTCTGCTGTGTGCCAGGGGCAATCGTATTGTGGAAAGCGCCCGTGATATGGGGCCGCTTTAAAATTTATCGGTTCCCGACTGTGCAGTATAGGGAGTGGCGAAGAAAGGATTGTGTTGTAAAGTATTGCCTTTGGTGTATCAAGGGTAGTGGGGTTGTAATTTTGTGTTGAGCCATGTGGGTGGCTGGTTGGACGGAATGGCTTAACTGATTTGTTTCCCTCCTGGTCAACATTTGATTGTTAGTTGACCTTGCTGTTTAATATTTTATTAATTGAATTAACAGATTGTATAATATTACTGTAATTTCTTTTTTTTTGTGATTTGATTTAATTAATATTGTATCAATGTCTTGTAATCTTGTACCTTTGTGTATTGTTTTGTTTTGTATCAATTTCCTGTAATCTTGTACCTTTGTGTATTGTTTTGTTTTGTATCAATTTCCTGTAATCTTGTACCATTGTGTATTTTTTTTTGTGTGTAAGGAGTTGGGGAGGAGTGTTCCCCGCTCCTGTGTAACCGGCTATGTGTTGATGTTAAATTGTTTAGGACCCTAGTCAAGGAAAAGGTTTACGTGGTTTCCTTCCTCGTGGTCGGTCTTACACCAATTAAGACTACACCTATGGCAAATGCTGACTAGAGATAAATCGGCCACGAAACCGTATCCGGTGAGGGGTACATACACCCCTCGCTCCTTAGAAACATCCCTCGGACTGATGCGTCTGTGATATACGGAGGATAATTTTTTTTTTTTTGTTGTTTTTTTTTGTTCTTTCGGTAACTTAGGGTGGGGTGTCAGGACTATATTTGATAAATTGCATACCTCACGTCCTCGAAATTGTTAATTCGCGACATATCATAATTTATGAAACTTGTGGTGTCGAGACCATGTGCTTGCCTTGAAAATAGGAAGATTAAAATATTATGAAATACTTGAATATTTTAAAATACTAAGACAATAAAATAAGGGTAGCTACCCGGGCAGTCAGGTACATTTTTATTCGATGACAACATTGTCGAGTATGATTTTTGTCGAGGTTGGCACCACTTGTTTTGGTATTTCCTTGCTATGGGGAGTGCGGCGCTGGCAGCTCTTCTTTCCGTTCGGAACGTGGTCGGGTGCTGACGTGCTGAGACGCCGGTCTTCCTCTTCTATCGCAGAACGTCAGAACGCCATCTTTAATTATGGGTGAATATTATTCCTTTTATATTAATGTTGGATTTCGTCGCCACGCTAAAAACCCACCGAGTAAAGTAATTTCAAATTGTTATTGAAATCTCCCTTGCTAAATACAACACAGTCTTCCTAGCCAATTTTAAACTTTTTTTCTTGACCTTCGTCAGGTTTTTTTATATATTTTTTTTTTCTTTTTTCTTTTTTTTTATAATATAATAAACTGTTTCATTCCAAATTATACTTGTTTAATTGTGTCGCCTGTCCCTGCGAGAGTTGAGAGAGAGTTATTCAGAGTCAGAGGAACCCAACAAACCCCTGAGAGCCAAAGAGTTCCTGCCTCTTTAAGAAACCGGCTGACCTGAACGGGAGTGTCACACCTCATTTGATGGTAATGTGTTATAACTAATTTATGTATTGAAATGTGAACAACCTAATAATTTTTTTAAATAGGAAAGAGGTGTGACACACTTCTTTCCGATTTTTGATAATATAAAATCCCGTTGCACATTCTCATCAACCTGACAAACAGTGACACTCAATTACATATGTATACATCACGCGAATCAAACCCCTCACACTTCATCACTCCAGATAGACCAAAACATTCATCCCACAATATACCGCACATAATCATAAAAAAAACTCACAAAAAACACCACACTCAAGAGCTCACACAAACCTTTGCAACGAGTCATTCTTCTTGCAAGACCAAGTGTTCAAACTCCTGTCGCAATAACAACCACATGTCGAAAATAAAGATGTATATATCATATTCTCGTTCAATAACAACGAGTATTGTGAGTATGCTGTCACTAGTAAATGTGAACAGATAATACTGTTGTTCTTATTAACTGATTATTTTAGTGAAGGTGTGCATTTGCTAGATATTGTTTGCGTTCACATACCATATTCTTATATTACAACATATACTCGTTATGCAGTAAATTTTCATCCACGTAAAGCATTTTAAGAAAAATCACGAGCCATATATGATACGCACAACAATTAACTAATCGAATGTTCCCCATCCCTAGAGTAAGAATATATTTTGCCTATTTGGCTCCCATGACATACAATGGGGTGTCGAATTCATTTGAGGCAAAAAAAAAACAGTGAATTGGAGGGTGATTGTTATTGCGACAGAAGTTTGAGTACTTAAGCTTGCAAAAGAAATGACTTGTAGCAAAGGTTTGTGTGAACTCTTGAGCGTGGTGTTTTTGATCATTAGGTGCGGCACGTTATGGGGGGAGCTTTTTGATCCGCCTAGAATGATGAAGTGTGAGGGGTTTGATTTTTGTGATGTTTATATGTATTTGAGTGTCACGGTTTATAGGGTTGATAAGAGTATGCGACGGGGTATTGTGGAATCAAAAATCGAAAAGAATTTTTTTCCTCCATGTTCTATGTCCTCGGTAAGGTAAAGGCTATGTTACTGGGGACACGGCAAATGAAAAACAATAAACCAAGATTCATAAAAAAATTGTGTCTTCATGAAATAATCTGTTTTACAAATTATATATGTAAAAAAAATTGTCATACATAAATAAAATAAAATAAATACTTTTCATAAAAACAATCCAAATTTTTAAATACTCGTATATTATTTAATTTATTTTTTTTCAACAACCGTATGAAAAGTAAACAATTATCCTCCAAATCGTTTCAGATAGATTAACATGACAAAAAAAAATGAATTGCTTTTACAAGAAAAGCTACCGTGATTAGTCTTTTAATGTCTATTCAAATGTATACAAAAGAGAAAATTAAAGCAATTAGACTTCTTATTAATAAAGAATTCAGACTTGAGACGCTTCTTGTTCTTTTGATATTAAAAATGAAAAGTAAGTAATTATGTCACATTGGAGCGCTCAATTCTGAATGCTGCTGCCATTTTGTGGGTTACATTTATATTAGGGTGGCAGTTTATTAAAAGAGGTCAAAAATTACGAAATACTTTTGCACAAAATTAAAACGAATCTTTCAGAAAGAGACAAAGTTACAACAGCTGCCGGTTATTACGTAAGGAAATGAAGGCTTTATTCCTGAACAAATAATTCGCTTTCAAAAGAAATTCAACAATTTCATTAAAAATATAACTTCTGTTGAAAGATTCGATATAATTATTATTAAAAATTTTCCATTTATAATAACGAGAACAATTTTCTTTTAAAAGGAACTTCTAATTAGTAACAGACGATTTTTTTGTAGTTTAATCGTATAAATTATAATTTTAAACTTTAATGGATTATTTCTAGTTTTTTTGCGATTTTTTCAAGTCTTTGTTTAACGTTTGTGGTTGAATTTCAATAATTACACATATTGCAGATGATAAATTTAACACCGGTTATGTTTGTATTGTTTTAGACTTTTGTCACATAGAGCACCACTTGACGAGTTTATTGTTATATGGTAAGGTCATCTAACCAACCAGGAAAGCTCAAACCATTTTAACCAGAAATAAAAACCAGATTGAAAAAAAATTGGTATCTAATAGGAATCAAATACGTAAGCCCTGAGTTGAAACACAGGCATGTTACCAACTATTGTATATGCCACGGAGATTGTTGTTTTATACATTGTATATTTAAAAAAAACTATTTAGGTATCATACTTATCTAAATATATTAATATAAACACAAGTGTCAAAACATTTAAATGTAAATATAGTAACTCTATTATTATTTAATGTTTTGGGCTTCACTTCGTAAAACGTCTATACTTACATTTGTTTTTTAATTTGTTATCTCGATTCCACTAAGTAACTCATATTTTGAGCTCTTTTACTGAGCTCATCGTCAAGAAAACTAGACACGTATTTTAATAGGTAACCTATATAATATGATAATCGTGTGAATGATGTGTTGTAGCGGTTGTCTTGACTGGAAATGTGTTGTAATGTGTGGAAGATGTGTTGTAGATGTGTGGAAGTGTGTGGAATATGTGTTGTAGCGGTTGTCTTGACTAGGTATAGACGTGTTTTGGAACGTATAACTTTTGAAAATATTTTTTAGGTGAATCGGTCTTCGAACAATACAATGCTACTATCAAGACTCGATTTTCTAGCCGCTTTACCAAGTTCTTCATCAAGCATTCTAGACGTTTATTATTATGCGCCACCTAAGGATGAGCTTTGCATTCAACTTAAATATCGTGTGAAAGCTGCGTTGTCGAGAGAGTTTCTGGAGGAAATATTGTAAGAAGGACTGACTTGATTTGGAATCTATGGCCCTTAATTTATTTTATAAGGTTTATTGGCTATTCATAAATATGATTTTCTGACTACGATTCAAGTTTTGAGCCCTTTATCAAGCTCTTTATAAGGAAAATTAAACACTTATTCTGTTACACAATCTATTTTATAATCTCAGGACTGTTTGAAAGTTGCGTTTTTGGGTGCTTCAAGTGGAAACATTAAAATCCAATAAGCTATTAATTTTTTTAATATTTAGGTAAGTAATCTAAAAAACGTATTAAAATAATGTTTATTTTGCCTAACAAAGAGTTCGGTAAAGGGGCTCGATACTTAGAACGCGACATTAGCATAATAGTACTAGTGAATTTGACAAAGTAAACTTAATCACTAAATAATTTTTTTATGTTACTTCGAGCGTCAAAATTTTAAAAAGAATTATTTCACTCAGAATTTCTTTTAACTTGTTTTCTGAATTTTTTTTTGATTATTCATATTGTTAAAATTCTGAAAGCATTTTAAAAAAGGAATATGTTTTTTTAAGGCAGTAACAAGTAAAAAGTTTTATTGTATATTGTTAAAACTTGGCTTTTTATTGTAAAATTGAGTATGAAATAAATGTTATTTGAAAAATATATTAAATATATGTTTTATTTTTTCAATAAATTTCAATGAAAGACTCATACTGACCTGTTTTTTTTTAAATATCTTATTTGTATTCGTCTAAACTTAGAGTTACCAAAGTGGTCGAAATCGACCACCTGGGGTCAATTTGATTTTTCTAGAGGTCGATAGTTTCAATAAAAAAAATTGAGGGTCGACGACAGCAAAAATAGACCCCCTTACTACTGCTATTTGTTTGTTACTTCAAAATATATGTGATTCAAATAGGTACTTAATTAAGAAGTAAAATAATTTAAAAAACACTTTTTTGATAAAAACACATTACATACCAAACTTGTGAACGAAAAAATGTAAAAGGTGTCATTAAAAGAGTCTATTTTTTTTGCTTTAATTTTCGTCGGCGCCGATTTCAATACTAAATGTTGCACAAGATAATGCCATAATCCGTAGTCCTTTTATCTTTTTCAATCCTTAATTACAAGTGATTTAAATGAAAAAATTGATATCAAGTGAAATATTTAATATCGAGTACTGTACAAACTTATTAATTTGAGTAAGTTAAGTAAATGACTAGGGGGTGGATGGTTTTAAAAGTTTTTGGTGAAGGGGTCTGCGGCCGAAAAAGTTTGGGAACTCTTGGTCTAAACAGAAAAAAAAAGGACTCATATTTTACCATATCTATCTCAAATATTTATTTATACAACTTGCTTAATAGTTATCACACAGTTATGTTGAAAGAATTATGTAAGCTTAAAGAACAGTTTTAAAAGTGATATACCTTCATATGTCAAAGAATTATGTAAGCTTAAAGAACAGTTTTAAAAGTGATACACCTTCATATGTCAAAGAAATATGTAAGCTTAAAGAACAGTTTTAAAATTGGTTTAAATATATCAACAAAGAAAGTGCACTAATACGGTCTTCCGTCAAGCTGGAGTGATTTTTTGTCAACAATTATATATCCAAAATTTTATTTTGTTTGCATTTAAAAAAATTATTTTGACATACAAACATCTATGAAAAAAAGGGGAAGAAATTTAAGATTACGTAAACTACTATATGCCGTTGGCATTTGGACAGATAAGTTTCGTGTACTTGGCTCCTTAGTTACTTAATGCATAAGTGATATTTAAATATACGGTAATAATAAACTGACATTAATTAGTAGATGGCTGAAAGAAAACAGACCAGATTCAGTAGGCGATGACGTTAACTATAAGAGATAATGAGAAGTGTTTTATGTGATTTTTTGTGCTTTTTTTGTCTTTTGAGTACAATTCATTAAATGATGTTTCTAATTTAAGTATTCGTTTTTGGTGTCATGTCATAATGGAGGGTTTTAATTTGTCTTTCGTTTAAGTGGGATTGTTTTTCTAAAAATTGCTCTACATATATTTATCTTTTTTTTTTTTTTTTGATACCTACCTATCTTAAGACGGACATATGCCTAGTTATGTCGCGGAGTACTTTTTAAATTTCATAATACATTTTTTTTATATTTTAAATATTATGAAAGAATTTGCAAAATATCTCACACCTTTAACATTTATTACTGCGAATATACTCGTAGCTTAATAAAAGAAGCTTTAAAAAAGATAAAGAGAAAACAAGAAGTGTAGCACTTAATCTAGTTCTGATCCCACGCTTCATTCATTATTTAGGACGGGGAACAAACAGTTTTTGCACCAATTTACAACACATTGCTAAGGAAGCGTGGTGATTGTCAGTATGGTACGCCTTCAAATGTAAAATAATATGTACAGGCGGTAAGTAATACACATCGGGCTTAAAAAAGAGACTGTCGTCCATAATCGACTAGCTTCGGCTTTGTAGAGCGTCGTCTCTGTCATTCATACACGTGTTCCGTTGCGATATGTCAGTCGTTGTCAAGCGACAGAGACGACGCTCTACAAAGCCGAAGTTAGTTGAATGGTTGAATTAAAATAGGCACTAAGTACCAAAAAAAAAACAAAAAAAACTAAATACGCAGTTTCATTATATATGACATATAGAACGAAACTGCATACTTAGTTTTTTTTTTTTTGGTACTTATTGGCTATTTTAATTCAACCATTCAGTTGATTATAGGTGACAGTCTTTTTCTTAAGTCCGATGTGTATTACTCACCGCCGGGTACTGTAACACGGTACCTCATCGACATGATAATCGTAAGTGCGAGGTGTAAGGAAGTTTTAGAGGTCTCCAGATAAGCATGTGAATAAATTATTAATGCGAATGTAAAGCGTATAACAAGTTGTACATGAGTTTAATGTGGTTGTTGAGATTATGATGTGGTTTGAATTGTGTATTTGATAAATAAGAATTTAAGTATATGAGTATGTACATAGAATGTGAATATTTCAAATTGTTTTAGTATATAAGACAAATATTTGAAATTAATAATTAAGGAATGAGACCGCTTCTTCGCAGACTTTGCTTAGTTATTATATAATCAACAATATAAGGGTTAAACCATTGTTATGTTCTTATACTGTAAAATAAGCCATTTTTAAATGACGTATTGTGGATAGTAAAAAAAATTAATTATCTTTTAACCTCGTAAGACTTGTACTCGGCGGTTTGTTTTTTTTTTTATTAAAAGCATACAAATTTTACTGTTGTATTGTGGATTATTAAAAATAAATAAACCCTTAACAATAAAAATAAATTGAACGAAATCAATGCAATTTGTCTCGAACACCATGTATAATATCGTCGTTAATCTGCGAATATCATTTAAGCCCAAATATTGAGTTTTGAGATAAATGCAATTTAAGTTTTGGAAGGCGGTGTAAAATCAAGTTATATGACTTTTTATATTTTCATAACAGCGAAACCATAAAACTTTTGGGCATAAATGTTTTTTACATATGTAGATATTTTTATTTTAAGTAAAATGGCATCAAAAAGTCATTTTAAGCAAAAATGGACTTAAATGCTTTTCGCAGAACAACGACGATATTGTGGTGGAAGTTTTATTACGGAAATACTGTACTCTTACTGTTAAGGAGAAATGGTTTTTCCTTACCTCATCATGATGGTACCAGAAGATATAAGCCGGAGGCTCTGGACTAAATCGAATACTGCACGTGAGGTTGATGGTGCTTCCCTTGTCCACGTGAAGATCTGGACCTCCAAGGATAGTCGCAGTTGGAACTAGGAGAAAAAGCAAACCTCTAAAATCACTTATAAGGAAAATTGGAACCAAACTTCAAGTATCTTATTTCACATTTTTGAACTTGAAATTAACATTGCATTTCTTCAATTTTTTAATGATATTTTTAATTTGTCAAGATGTGTTTATGACCCATAAAGACATTTTTAAGATTTAAAATACACGAAAAGTAAAAAAATAAATGATACGAAAGTTTTTGGTTATCATTATCATATATGATGACCAAATTATGATTAAAAAGAAAGGATCATACCAAAACTTTATAAAATGAAAAAAATATATCTATGGAGAATTAAAATGAAAATTATTTGTTTATTACTGAATAACTGTATTAGGATTGAATTTATGAAAATACAGATCGAATTTGTTTGTAAATGAAGACATAACTTCTTTAATGCACGCTATTCGATCGGTGAAAATTATTTTAAAATATCGTCAACATATTTCAATAATCGATTCTTCTATGTTGCACATAAGCTAAAAAGCTAAAAACAATCGTTAAGAGATGAAAACCATTCAGAGTTAAAAACGATACAGAATTCGAACATAATGACTTGCTAGTATGACATATTCTTTTGATAAAAGGAACATGAAAATATCTTAAATTTCAGAAAAAAAAGACGAACTACTAATTTCTGGTAGAAATGTGGACGATCTTTAATTTTTTTAAATGAAATAAATATAATTTCAAAAGAACAATGCTGTAAATAATGAAACAAAGGAATTCAAAAAATACAATTTTCCAGTAATTTCGAATTAAAATTCAGAATATCAAAAAAATATTGTTTTATAGAAGCCATTAAGAAAATGTATTTTCCAAGAACAATTTTTTCCTAAAGACACAGCTCTTTTAGTATGAATCGACCTTTAAAGTAAAAATTTAAACAAAATAAGGTTTCGAATAAAATAAAGTATAATTTAAAAGCACATGAACATTTTTAGTGGTACTTGGAAGACTAAAGCGATGGACGTTATTAATAGAATGAGGGAAATAATTAATTTGTCATTAGATTATTTTTAAAACCGTGCAATTATCACAACCATTTGTATTAAGTTTCTAAAATTAGTTGAAAGGTTAGTTGAAACGTCGTTCATTTAAATAATAATGTTAGAATGGTAGACACCCTTTTTTTAAACATTTATTTACAACATATAATAAGTAAAAGAATCAATAAAGAATTGAACCGTTGAACTATTAATTTATTTTACATTTAGTATCTTCTTTGTTGGGGGATAATGCCTAATAGCTAGCATTCACGCTAAGCAAGCGCGCGACCCAGGTTTGATTCCTGGAGGGTTCCCTTTCGCACTGGTTTTACTTAACGACCATTTCACATCTTAATTTATGATTTTCTATTAACATACTTTTATGCCGTTTATCATAAATTCTTATAGCGCTTTTAACCAACACTAAAATAACGCCAGGTAAATAAAACTCTATCTAACGAAAAGCTACTACAGATTTAAAATGTCGATTGCCTTGGAACTTTGATCTCCTTGCCATCGAAATTTTGAGTTTGATCTGTCAAGACTGTCTGCTTGCTTAAGTGTAACAATTTGGGCATAATGAACCAACACGCACTAACGTCTTCGATCTACAGAATGGCTAACAATCATACCCGATAACGATGGATTGCCTAGCAATATCTTCTAAAATTCAAATACAAAAATTTACTCTCAATGAATTTCCTAATTTTTTAATTAGAAGAAATACAGGATATTTCAAAGCTTTGTTAGTTGTTAACGTATGTAAAATTTATTGTATTTTTTTTTGTTGTTAAAATTCTGTAAAAGAAGTATATTAATGGTTAATATTTGTGTAAAATAAAAATTTAAGGTGTTAGAAGAAAATAATTAAAATGTATAGAATGTTCGCAATTTCTCAAATTATGGGTAAAACTTATCACTTATAATTTATAGAATGTTAGCAATTTCTCAAATTATGGGTAAAACTTATCACTTATAATTTATAGAATGTTAGCAATTTCTCAAATAATGGGTAAAACTTATCACTTATAATTTATAGAATGTTAGCAATTTCTCAAATTATGGGTAAAACTTATCACTTATAATTTATAGAGTGTTAGCAATTTCTCAAATTATGGGTAAAACTTATCACTTATAATTTATAGAGTGTTAGCAATTTCTCAAATTATGGGTAAAACTTATCACTTATAATTCATAGAATGTTAGCAATTTCTCAAATTATGGGTAACACTTATCATTTATAATAAAACCTTGGTCAGCGTACATCCGATAGAAGATTATTTTCGTAGGACGACTAGGTCGAACAGGCGGAGTTGGTTCAGTTGGTTTCACTGTGGGTTGTGTTCGCCAAAGATAGTTCTTCTTTACTAAATAAAATGAAAAATGAAAAGAAAAAAGAATATAACATACCAATAAACAAATAAAGCTGATCTGAAACCAAACTTTAGACAATTCCAAATAAACGTGTGACGAACAATTTACTCAAAATCACCTCAATTGAATTATCTCACATTTTACTTTAGCCATAGCTAACGTTACATATTATAAATATCTGGTCGACTATCACAAACATCGTTCCATTCTATATACGAGTATGTATATTGATAAGTGAACTTGTTATTTGTTTGTAATATATTTTCAACCTTTCATCGACCTTAGTTTATGTGAATTTATATCTTGACCATCATTGTCTGCCAAAAGGATACACGTCAATTATTTTAACCAGTTTTTTTATCTAAATTAATGAAATGTGTAAATCAAATGTTTTTTTTTATTAAATTAATCTTGGTTTCTACAATTTTTACTTGACCCCAGTAAACTAGGCTTTGGCATGTATCTAATATGGAACCCATGAACATGAAAATAAAGTTTGATATATTGTTTATAGTTAAGGCATTAAAATTTTGGAGATTTAAAGACATTGTAATTTGTTTTATCAAACACTGTTTATTCCACTTTTGTAACGGTATAACCCTATCGGTTTCAAGGCTTTCACCTCATCTTCAGGGAAGCACAAACAATACTAAATTCTGTTCGAACTGGTACCGATATACACACTTCAACGGTTGGGTACTGAGGGGTGAGGGAGGCATGGGACGATTTCGGCCAAGAGTGGAGAGATTTTTGGGATATACCTGTTCACCAGATGTTCGGATCGATGTACTGGCTTAGAAATTTCTAGGGCCTCTAATCTGATACCAATATACACGCTTCAACGGTTGGGGACATTCGGGTTGGGGGCTGAGGGCTGAGGGAGGCATGGAATTATCTCGGCAAGTAGCCGAGAGATTTTTGGGTTATATGTGTTTACCAGATGATAGAATTTAGTCTTGTTTGTGCTCCCCTGAAGATGAGGCAAAAGCCTTGAAACCGATAGGGTTATACCATTACAAAAGTGGAATAAACAGTGTTTGATAAAACAAATTACAATGAAGTTTGATATTTTTTACGGTTATTGATTATTATTTAATTATTTTGTCAAAAATTCTCACTGATGAAAGTTAATCATTAACGTATAGTATTCATTGAAAAAAAAATAACAACTTCTCTTACAGTGCTGTTTTAGATAATTCTTCAGCACATCGATATACTTTTTATTAATTGGACAAACTATTTCAAATGGAAAATATAAATTGAATGTTAATTAATTGATCGAATTGCTAGTTTTTTTGTAATACTTGCATTTGGAACGAGCCTTACTTAATATTCTGACAGACTGTGGTAAAACATGGAGAGGAATTTTGGGGCAGCAAAAAATGTTAACAAATAATTTAATTCTGAGTCTCACAGCGTAAGCCGTTTTTCTAGCTACTACGGTGGACAGGTTGAACAGACTGTTTCGTTTTCATCGGTCTTTTGGAGGGGCTGAATCTATATCATGCAAAAGTCTTCTTTTTCTGAAGTCAAGGTAGATTGATGGGCTAGAGGCATTTGAGATGAATACATTTATTTCACATTGTTTATGAAATATAACTTTGAAAACTTGACTTCTTTAGAATACTCTTTAGTCACAAAATATCACCAGAAAACAGAAAAATCGTAAATGTAAGATAAAGTTTAATGACCGTTGAAACAGGTAATACAACCACAATTCTTCATGTAAATTACCTAAATGATTTGTTTCAGTAATAAGGTAGACACATACACTTACAAAAGCTTCAAGTTTATTTTATTAGCTACAGCCACCAGTTCAATGAAAAAGCTTTCAATTTTTAGGGAAAACGTTCAGTTAGGATCATTAATTCCACGTCGTTTGTTAAAAGGATAAAAGATCACCGTTTTAAGATAATTTCTCTTCAACAACATTTACGAGTAATGTGTAGAACCTATAAAAAAGGACGAATGCTAATATTATTCAAAAAATGATATTTTGTACTGAAAAAAAATCATAACATACATACATACATACTTACAGACGACCTCCGTGGCCTGGTGGTAAGACGCTTGTCTACCGATCCGGAAGTTGCGGGTTCGATCCCCGTTGGAATCCAGATTTTTTTAAATGGAATTCCAGTGTGGTTTTCACTTAGGGCCTTTTAAAACATCTTTCTGGTTGGTTGGAAGAGATTGCCACATGGCAATAAACTCGCCAAGTAAAATAAAAAAAAAAAAAACTACTTACTATCACGCCATTTTCCTATTGGGATAGGCATAGAGGAAAAACACATTCTTATCCTCTTCTACATCCATACACTTTCTCATACAGCTTGTGCGATATCTCTGACTTTCTACGTTTCCTTATTTCAGAAAAAAATCGTCACGAAAATTTAAAACAGACTATGGTAGATTGACACGAAAAAATCTATCTAGAAAGTATACAATATACTACATAAGTCAAATTATTTCAAGTATTATTATCTGAAACTAGCGCCCACTTTTGAAGATACGTTGAAGGTGTTGGACTTCATTTCAACATGTTAGGAGTTAGAGGTGTTGGACTTCATTTCAACATTTTGCAAATTGAATTCACCCTTTTGCCAATCGAATTCCCCCTTTCGTTAAGAAATTCCAAATTGTATAATACAAAGATGTATATAAAGGTACTTATTTAATACTTATTATCAAATTCATCATTATTACTCGTATATACTCGTATACAAAAAACGGGCATATGAATATACGAGTACTTAATAACTTAATCAATAACGGTTCTCCTGCAGCAGCTGACAATATTTTCCCATGAACGAATTGACTCATAAATGCGAGAAATTCAAGTTGATATAAAATTGTCGTTTCATCGTTCTTTAATGTTAACGTTTTGTTTTATCGATGTTTGATATAAACGTATTACTTTTGCAAAATATTTTTATCAAACGAAGAAAAAACGTCAATTTTACATCTACTCGAATTTCTGGCATTTATTAGTATCATATGTTATATATTAAATTACCGTCAGCTGCTACAGGATACCATTTTAGATTTTTTTTTTAAATATCTACACATGTCCGTTTTCGTATAGATAATTTTAAATAACGAAGGTGGATCAAATATTAACGAGATTTTATGTTTTTATTTTTTATTTGCAGAAAGAAAAAGACCAAGTACACATTACTTTTCAACGTAATCTCTTGCTTTAGAAATGTACTCTTCGAGGCGGCCGAGCACTCTGTTTAAAATTACGGGCTCTAAAACAAGCCTCGTTTATATTTGATCCACCCTCGTTTAATGAATTGTAAATTACTTACTTTTAAATAAGTACTTGTATATGCATCTTTGTGTTATAACATTTTGAATTTGTTAACAAAACGGTAAATATGATTTGTAAAAGGTTTCATTTGATTTGTGAAATGTTGAATTTGGTTTGCGAAAGGGTGGATTTGATTTGTTAATTTGAATTTGAAGTGTAACACTTACGAGTATAATGTAAATAATGGTATTAACATCCAATTAAAATTGTATTGAATATAAAATTACAAATTTTCCTAAAAAAAAATACTAAAGTAGGAAAGAATAGGTTATATTTTATACTTTCGTTGTTTACAATATTTGGCTTATTGTCATGTGAAAATCTCTTTCAACCAACCAGAAAGATGTTAAAAAGGCCTTTAGGGAAAAACAACTGGAATCATTTTTAAAAAAATCTGGGTTACTGATTTTTTTAAAAAGTTTTCTGGACTGAATATAAAAAAAAAGGATTCTTAACCTAGGTTCCAGAGGGACCCGCAACCTCCAGACTGGGAGACAAGTGTCTTATCAACTAGGCAACAGAGGTTGTCATACGTTCTTGGGGAATATAAAATATGTTGATAGAAAAAATATAAGGGTGTTTCAATAGTATATTATCGTATTGGATACTCTCAACTAAAGAGAGAAACAATTTTAACAAATACTCACCAACAACATTGAGGTTGACAAAATAACTCCTGACAGGCTGCGTAGAGACTTGGCACTCATACATTCCAGCGTCTCTCTGCTGGGCCCACTTGATGTGCAACGTCCATTCTTCCGCCTCCTTGTGGTGTGTGGTCTGGAAGCGCTGGTCTGAGGAGTAGGTGTAGCTCGCCACAGTCAGGATGTGTAGATCTCTATGTCTGATCCATGACACCTGGATTGAGGTGAAAGAAAACCAAATATGATTCTACTTTAATTTTTATAATAATTCACAAATACATACGTTTATATTTAAATCATCATGCCATTTATTTGTCAGAAGAGACAAAAGTAACAGAACGCTAGACATTGTAATTTATTTTATCAAACACTGTTTATTCCACTTTTGTAACGGTATAACCCTACCGGTTTCAAGGCTTTCATCTCATCTTCAGGGGAGCACAAACAAGACAAAATTCTGTTCAAACTGGTACCGATATATGATACACGGTTCAACCGTTGGAGACATTCGGGTTGGGGACTGAAGGCTGAGGGAGGCATGGGACGATCTCGGCCAGCAGCGTAGAGATTTTTGGGATATATGTATTAACCAGATGTTCGCCTCGATGTACTGACTTAGAAATTTCTAGGGCCTCTTTCTGTCCAATTTATTTCCATTTCTATCACGAAATATAGATTTTGCCTTCCCTAAATCCCTATATTTTCTCATTCATTTTTTTCTGTTTATGTTACTCTTTACCTGCTCTTTTTTATAAATTTCATTAACTTGTTTCATCTTTACTTTTCTCAGTCATCTTCTGTAACCCGCATTTATGATTTTATTGTTAATTTAATTTGTCTGACATTTAATATTTTTTTATTAATTTATTTTCTAAATACAGGCTTAGCCCAATTACATTGAAAAATACAAAAAATGTTAACATAAAAAAAAAATATATAAAGTAAAAAATATTGGTAAAATAAAATAATTATATAAAATAAAAAAAATATTAACATCATATACATACATACATATACACTCAAACATACATATATATACACATACATACATATATATTCAAAGTTACTGAAATACGTTGATGATTGCTTTCTAACGCGCTCAATGTTAGAAGAAAATTTTATTTGCTTTTGGTAATGTGATATGAAATATGTCAATATCCGAAGCAGTCCCGTCCAAAAGAGTTAAGGCCCTTCCAACATGCATAGCAGCTGGAAGACCCGTTCTTGCTTATGTTATTGAGAACAGTTCTTGCCGATGTAGTCTAGTGTTATTGTTAAGAACATTTAACACTAATCTTTGTAGTAATGCTGGACGGTTCACAAGTCTTCGAACGAATCTGACAACGTATACCAGGAGGTCTTAACAATCTCAGACTACTATTTTAACTCTGCTTAAACTCTTTTTATAAACTGTCATCCTATGCACTCTTTCCTGAGCACGCATTTCCATAGTATTTATTCGACTTCTTTTACAATATATCTCCGTCTCACTCATATACATTGATGCTGGTAATGAAATACTATTGTGGACTATCTCCTTAGCTGGTTTTAATACTGTTCTATTCGAGTATATATGTTTTAGTACTCTATTAACTTTGTTTCCTTTAGTAACTCTCCTTTTACTATCGCTCGTAACTCTTTTCCCATCTGAGAAAATATTACTCAAATAACAACCTTCTTTAATTTGCTATAATCTTTCATTGCCCGCCCATATGTCGTATTGAACTTACCTCACACACTTTTCTGTCACTGTGACTTAAGAAACATTAATTCTATGATTTTTCTTCACAGATCTCATACAATTTACAATACATATTAAACGTTGTAATTCATCCTCATTCGTCCCTTACACTACCATGTCGTCAGCAATTCTCGTTCAATAAATGTTTGCCTCCTGTTAACCTCTATAGTAGTACATTTACATATGAGTCGATGACAATATTAAATAACCAGAGTGACCTTTTACAAGTATTTATTTAAAAGGACTTGAAAAACGTAAAATGAAAACAATCAAGTAAATTTGGTTTAAACATAGTTTCTATTGAACTGTTATAAATTTTAAATTAGTTTTAACCATAGTCAAAATAGAAAAGAAAGGATTTTTAACAACTTCTGTGGCTTATATAATCAGTCGTAATAAAATTCACACTTCATTACTTGAATCATTAAGAAAGACACCGTTATTAGGCGATGAGATTTTTTTAATAAAATATGAGATGAACGTTAATTTTAACAATTTACTCGTGGGTGCGAAAAGCTTGTTTGTGTTCACATTACGATTGTAAATGTGAGTGACTAAATTAACGCATTATGCGCACTCGGTGTAACGTTTTTGACACGTTTACATTTCTTTGAAGCCAATCGAACACTAAAACATATCTGACAACTTTTCTAACTAATGAATAGAAGTTCTCAATCATATTAACAAAAAAAATACTATAATTATTGTAGTGTTTAACACCCAACTTTAAAAATCTCTCCTAATGCTGAATGTTTTCATGAGTGCTCTATTTAGACCTGTTAAGAGACAGGTCTATAAAGTGCACTCATGTACGAGTAATTGTTCATACTTTCAATGGATTTGTTCATTCAGTCAAATCGTCCGTTCACGAAATTGTTCATTCACTCAAAAGACAGTTGATGCATGGTCAATATGCATCAATTGTCTTTTGACAGAATGAACAAATTCATGATCGAAAAAAGTGACTAATGGGCAAAACTATATAACTATTATTTTAATTTCAATTAATCTGTACTACAATAGCAACGATTGACTAATGAGTAGAAGTTCGAATATTTTGTAGAACGTTTTAATACGTTCACTCGGAGAACGTTTTGTGATATTTATGTAATTTTTAAATATTTTTTTATAGTTTATTATTTTGTCAAGTTTTCAAATAAAACTTCAATTTTCGGGCTAAGACCCAGAACTTTCTAAGCTCAGACCTATTGTGTTCCTACATTTGTTGTAGTATGTACTTCTTTTCGGATTTTGAATGATTGAAGTACTTTTTGTAACATCTCATTTTTTTAGTATCCCGCACACTCGAAATTTAAATTTTAATATTCGAAATATTTAAGCAGTCAAAATCGATCATGGTTTATTTAAGCTTATGCACATTTGTAATACAGGATGAAAATGATTTCACTCAAAAATTTTATTTTTTTACCTTCAATCCAGATTGTCAGTTTCTGAATATATTTACATATAACCAACGTACATTTATTTCACTTCCTCTACCCTCATTATTAGCCTTGTGACATAATATTATATAAAGAGGCAAAATTATTCTGGGAATATCCGATATCCCGAATCACAAAATTGAATATTCCGAAATTTCAGGCAAAATTCTTTAACATTCATCCTGTTATTATCTCGAATAAAAGTCAAACAAAAATAAACGACATTGAAGCAACCCTCCTGCGTCCTTTTTTATTACAATATTCACCCTTCGTCATGCATACGGATAGATAAGTTAAAACTAAATTATTTGTTATCTTGAACGGTAAAAAAACTGTAAATTCGGACTTTTATAGCCCAGTTAAACAAAATCCTTAAGTATTTTTTTATAAAAATGAAAGGTGATTTTTAAATATCATCCAATGAAATTAGGTTAATTAACAATAAAAATCATTAAAAGGTAATTTTTATAGCACCGTTTAGAGAGCAGACTCTCCTTAAAGCGCTTATATTAGGGGTTATAAGCCACTCTTATTTACATATTAACATATTGTTCATTAAATTTAAACAAGTTGAGTGTAAAGATAAAAAGACGGTGGCTGTGACTATAAGATAAGATACTTCCTCGCATAATCATATGTTTGTAAAAATATATTTGGTAAGAAAACTGCAGAAAACTTATCACGGGAAGACAAACAACTTTGTAGATCTTCCGATTGTGATTGCATAACAATCGAATTTAAGTGGAGTTTATGTATAATCATATATATTGATAAGACCTCCCTAGAAGTAATGTCTTCAAGAGCTTCCTAAAGCTGTACTGGTCATCCTATATCTAACACTTATAGACAGATCATTCCACTTCACAGAACTAGCAACTGCACAAGCTCTGTCATGACACACGACCAATGTTGATGAACGAAACAAAAAAACGTTTTGTATTTGATTTGCTCCTAATAACGTTTGGATTTTGCAATAATGATCAATCATACAATAAAAATGATTCGATAGATCACCGATAATTCGATAGAAATGATTTGTTTTATTACATAATAAAATTCATTTTATTTATGATTTTGACAGTGCGAGCTTACCGTCATTATGCTTTTTGTATATGTTGTGCGTTTTCAATATTTATATGCAACTCATCATTACTCACTGGCTGAAAACTCTTACATTTGGGTGAATAACCATTTAAAAACGTTTTTCCATCTACTTTTCTATTAGCTTTGTTTCATTCATTATTTTAATTATTGTTCACATATTTTACCTTACTAAAATGCATGTTTGAATATTGAATTAGCAAATAAATACTGCATATAGTGTTTCCATTAATTTACCTTCATTTTGTTTCGTGACAAGTGTTTTTTTTTTCTTAATTGGGCTGTTAACCTAATATGCTACTCCAAACATGAATAACAAGACTTTTCTGTATTTGATTCCATCGAATCTAGCCGAAAATATTGTATTTCATAATTTCATTGAATTTCATTGAAGAACATAATTGCTTCCTTGATTTAATCATATATTTTTCTGTTCGTTTTAATCTTTCGTTTTTAATTATGTTCGTTTAAATATTACACAGTATTTTTATTCACAAAAAAAAATATCTATTGCAAAATCCGTCACCTTTTAACACAAAAAAAAATTAAAACTTGTCAAAAAATACTCATTCATTTGGTCATACGTATGACACTATTCTATAAACCGAAATGGTGAATCTAACATATCGAAAAATATGCTTGAAAAATAACTTTGCGTTCATCAATTGAGCCTTCGTGTTTTGATCCACAAAATCACTGAAGTAGGCATGAAACTTGCAGTTCATTATTACACTATTAGCAATACTACCTCACACGGGAAGAAATATCAACACTCGCAACATCTAGCGCAAGAGAATTTTGTTACCAGAAAGGACTCTTTTTTTATTAATTTTGGGTACCATTTAGAATGAAACTCAAAACCCCTAGATGGAAGTCAAGTTGTCTTACCAACTAGACTACGTGGGATACTTTTAAAAATGTATGAAATAAGAGTCTTCTAGGTAATATTTTGTTATGGAAACAGCGCAAATTTACTTATTCACCGTTATTTGTACAACATGTATGTTGTTGAGTTGGGATTGAGTTCAGGAATGTCATTTTCTTAATCACAAGGGTAGTTTTTCAATCTTGAGTCTTTACTGAAAAGCTGACGTTTCAATTTTATTTTATAATTTGCCCTATAATTTCGGATTCTCGTTGCGCTTGACAGATATTTTATGTTTTTCTCCTTAAGTCTTGTATCGTTGATTGGATTTAATTAATTGTGTAGATTATTTTGTTGTTTTCGCTTTAAATTATAAATTGCATTTTTTTTTGCATATTATTTGGAATGATATGCTGAATTATTATTTAATGTTGTTTAACCATCTTTTAATTTGTAATTTAATATTTATATGCTATGAAAAGTACACTTGTGTGTTATATATTTCAACAAAACGTTATATTTTATTTAAAAATCCTTCTATAATTAGAGAACGATGATTGTGTTTATTTTGTCAATAAATAAATGAATAAATATTGAAATTAAACTTTTGTAGCATATAAATTTATTTGGAAAAATAAAGTCACCCCATTATTACCCATTTTATAAGTAGAAACGTACAAAATTATTTGAAATAATATGATCCGCCTTATTACCGATAATGATGGGAAAACGCCTCTATTAAAGTCAATTGATTTTTCCTTAAAAGCCTCAATCCTTTTTCAGTCTCACTCGTGGTTTTTTTGGGATTATTCAAACGATTTATTTAAGGGGTTATCGGAATCTTCTGAAAATTTTATTTTGGCGTTTTCAGGATACAGGTAGGTGGATGCGGTAGATGCCTTACATTTTTATTTTATAAGAGCTCACCAATCCCTTTCAAAGAGCAGTAACGTGAACAATATTGAAAAGGACGTGACCGGGAGACAACAATACTCTTTTATGATACTGTGACCTTAGTTTAATTTTTTTGGTCTCCACCCCTGAATGATAAACACATTAGTATTTTATATTAAATTTAGATAAGTGTTAAAAGAACTAAATTTTGTAAAAATTCGTGCACTGAGAAGAACAAACGTGCCAAGAATATATGAGAAAAAAATAAATAAAGATTAATGTGAAATGAAGGCTGAAGCGTAAAGTTATATCAAAAAAAGCTCTTTGGGATGGTTTTGGTATGTAAAATAAATTAATGAAGAAACATTAACAAGACAAATATACAATCCAAATAATGCGTGGAAGGTGACGTACAACAAAAATAAGGTAAGTGTGCTTGGATCAAGTGAATTTTTTTTTTTCAAAATTATAGAAGTCGCAGGAGTTGATATATGTCGCGATAGGAAACCCTGACATGAAACGGTGACATGGTATGTATGTGTGTATGTACATAAAAAATTTACTTTTATTATATACATTACAATCATAGCCTTACATCAAAAACACATCGATTAATTCATACGATGACAACTGGACTACCCAATTTCTCTTTGATCATGAGTTCTTTAATAATAAACACTTGTCTCTTCCCCCGTGCTGTAATTTTTTCGGCCATCTGGATCAATTCATAGATCACATTCTGTTGTCTCTCTGTGGTTGCAGTCCTAAGACTGGTTTGCAGCAATTTCAACTCTTCTCCTCCATTCCTCCCTGTCCTGTGCGGCTCTTTTTAAATCTGTATATGTTGAGCAGCGCACGTCCACCAACAGGTCCTCCAGGTACTCTCGGCGTGGGCGTCCCCTAGAGTTTGTCCCCTCGGTCATACCCTCCATTATGGCATGCAAAAGGCCCTCTTGTCGTATTATATGACCGATCCATCTTGCACGCCTTTCGGACAAGATCCTGAGCAGGTGCCTTCCTCCTTCGATTCGTTGGAGAACCTCTTCATTCGTGATGTGGTCTCTCCAGGAAATTCCTAATAGTCTTCTATAGGACCACATCTCAAAAGCCTCTAGTCTCCGTCTATCCCTTTCGGATAGGCACCATGTCTCGCAGCCGTACATCAAGATACTCCATACATAGGTCTTGATGAGGAATATTCTCAGTATTCTGTTGTACTGCCATGATAATCGGTGTAATTATTTCTGAAGACAACTCCACTTAGCCTAACATCGGTTCATCTTCAGACCGATTTCTGAAGACAGCTCCACTTAGCCTAACATCGGTTCATCTTCAGACCGATTTCTGAAGACAGCTCCACTTGGCCTAACACCGGTTCATCTTCAGATCGATTGGCTACTCCGATTTAGTGGTGTCAAAGGACACTTTCGCAACATTTGAAATTACTAACAACTTACGTGGCTTTTTGAACTTCAGATCTTAAACCATTTCATTAGTATATGCACCGCACTGTGGATCATTTCCCTTCTCTAGTGATATCGGACCTTAAATCCATCGTCGCTTCTATTCTTTTCACACTTTTCAGGTGTGTCGCCATCGGAGAATGAGTCTCCGATGGCGACACACCTGAAATTTGAGCAGTTCCGTCTTCGTCACTTCATGAGGTCACGCTTATAAAAAATGTAGATTGCACAGGATGGGGACTTGTTTTGTCCCCCATACCCACGTGGATGATTGTGGAATTGAAATAAACTGTACGGTATTATGTGGAGGGTGTATTAACATATGACAATATTTTACATTTCAACAGAAATATTGTATAGCTATTTTTTTTAGTAAAATTAGTACCAATATAAATAAAACTCGCAACCACCGGGCTGGAAGACAGTGGGTATACCAACTTGGCCACGAAGATCGTACTAAAAAATTATAATAAAAAATAAAATCTATAAGAATTTAACGAAACGAAAAAAATCTAAGGAAAACATTAATATATTTATTAAAAAAAACACTGAACAAATGCCTATGTAAACTGGAGGATATATGGTAAACTTGCGCGGCCCGAGATATAAACTAATTACTTTTCGAAATAAACATTTGTATGATAACAAAACTAAGCACTGACATTTCTCTCGCATTAACCCTCCTATATTCACGAGGAGAGTCATCAACCTTTTCACAGCGAGATAAACATGTACAAAATTATTGAAATTCTACAACGGTTTTTTTTTTGAAATTCTGTTATTACTTCGAGCTTCTGTAAATATTCAACCCTTGTAATATTTTTATAAGTCTCTTGAGATGCTTCAATAATTCTTCTTTTCAATCAATAAACGTGTTTCAAATAAAATTCAATCTTTTTTTCCAGGTGTTTATAATTTTATATGTTCTCACTCAGATGTGGAGAAAATTTGGAAATAAATATATCGTTAAGATCAAAGTGTTCGATATAAAATATTATTGAAAACTAGGGCTTCAAATCATTCATGCTTCAAAATATAATTCTAGCATTCATAAAATTATGTCTCTTTGAGGAATTGATATTTACATATCGTCGTCATTACTGGGCCTCGTATTCAAGGATCCCCTCGCCATTTCAACGTCAACATCAATTCAATTGGTATCCCCTCGCCATTTCAACGTCAATTCAATTGGTAAGTAAATCAGTGCCATGGAGTTTTCGATTGTTTATTATATTTTTCCTCCTCTTTACGTGAGTAAGCTGTTGCATACCAGCAAACTCACCAGCCACACCGGTGTACAAGAGACGATGGCATACCTGAAGTGAGACGATCGGAATAAACTGGCAGGTTTTCCCCCCTTATTTTTAAAGAATATATAACATATGATCGGATTTAAACAACCCCGAAAACAAGGCAGAAAAAATGCCTGTTTCAATCGAGGAGAGTAGCACAGCGCGTGGTTCAAACCAGCGACCTTCCGCACGGGAGTCCAGCACGTTACCGCGCGGCCATGCACCTCTTTGTACATAAACTCGTATTTTAATAATGAAAACTTACTTTTTAATACGATTTAATAAGCCAGAGCTCTTGTTCAATACCATTCCTCTTTTGATAACAACGTTTTAACTTTGTGGAACTCCATATTAGTATATTTATTGAAAAAAATATTCCAATTCCAATAATAACATTAATCCCCGCTACACGTGTTTCTACCTCTTATCCCGATTCTCTTCAGGTATCTGAAGTATTCATTTGGCATGAAGATAGTTTTGGAACAGAAGTTAGAAAAACATGTAACGAATATTATTGTAATCAGCGGAATAACCAAATAATTTGAAAGATGCGAGGGAAAAGATCTGACAATGAATGTTGACTAAACCAAAGTTATACTGATGGAAAAGTGAGGAAGGAAAAGAAAATGGGACATATGGGGGGAAAATTAAAGATTGTAGCAAGTTGAGGTATTCTGCTATTTGGTTAGTATTTTCGCCGAAGATGGAAGAGTTAAGAGGGATATCGAACTTCGTGTAGCGATATGAAACAAATTCAATGGGGCACTCAAAAATATAAACTCAAACCGAACATCAAAATCTGCTTAGGTACACAATAGTAAGTTAGAGCAAACTTGGATGCATGGGAGTAAAACATGGGCGAGGAAAAAGGCATAAAAGCCGAATAAATGCTGTAGAAATACGTGAATTGAGAAGAATACGTGGACCGACAATGTATAACAGAATATGAATTGAAGTGATCTGGGATGTATTGGTATACACTTGAGGATGATATGTTAAGTAAGATGAAGAAGAGTATGCTGAGATGATTTTGGTCTGAAGAAAGTATTAATGAAGAAATATATGTATGTAACCTGACTAATATAACAGATGTTAAGTGCAAATGTGAGGGAAAGGCGTGTAAAAGGGAGATCAAAGACAGTATGGGTGTATCAAGTAAATGATATTCTGAAAGAAAATATAGTACTCGTAGAAAGTCAAAGAAATCGTAGAAGTTGTATGAGAGGTACATGAATGTAGAAGAGGCAAAAGATGTATCGAGATGGGAAAGAATGGCGCTTTATCCTTTCTACTTACCCCGTCAGTAAAATGGCGTGATGATGTATATATAAATTTATTTGTTGTTCAACATTTTAAAGTTAAAATAAAACGTTTGACGAACTAGTTTCCATTTGAGGTATTCTAACATACAACCAGCTAAATGTGAAAAACAATTTTAATCTAATCCTGTCAGATGAAACAGAGAAGTTAAGCGAATTAATTTAATTATTATACCAAAAAAGTTTTATATTGAACTAAAGATAATCCCGTTTTCAAGAAATAATAAAGAAATAATGGACATAAAACATATTCCATTCAGTATTTCCCTTTTTACCCTCGGGGTTTCTTTGGGGAAATATTTCGTTTACCATTCCATATATATTTTGCCTTTAACCTGTATTATTTTAAAGCAAAAAAAAAATACATCTACTGTTTTGTAATTACCGTTTTATTCCCCAGGTTTTTAACTTTGCAGGTGAGGTAGGCGGATTTGCCCACCAGGGCCGTCACGTTGCGGGGCGCCACTGCGTCGAAGTATGGTTGGCCTCTCGCCACTGAGTTCGGCCCTGGCAAGGAATTTTGGTTGCCCGTACCACCACTTGCCGGGCCCGCCCCTGCTCGTCCCATGAGATCTGCAAAGAGGGAAAAATATTTTTTTAACCTTTGTTATGTGTAATAGCAATTTACTCTTTTTTTTCAATTATTTTTCAAATGGTGTTAAAAAACTGTTTATTGATTTTTGTAAACATTAAGGGTTGAGTTTTTAGGTTGATTTTGTTTTTTATTTCAATTGGAAAATACAATTGGATATAAATATACAAAAAAAACCCAATCCATCAGTTTTGGTTAAGTCGAGAAAACATGACACGGCTTTACGTTGGAGTATACGGGATTTATTTTACTGTTAAGTTTGCTTTTTTATAAAATAAAGTTATCTACAATACATACAATTGCCAAATGTTACATAAATTCATAACTTAACAACTAAAGAACTAATCTTATTTCTATATTATAACTTAAATTTTACTTAATTTTTATTTCCTACGCGTATTTTTTTATTTTTAATGATCTTTATATTTAATTTCTTAAAAAAATTAACACTTACATGCTTACTTATAACAAAATAACAATACCAAAAACTAATTAGTTTATTTCATGTATACACGTATATCATATATCCACTCGTTCACATTTCTTACATTTTATTACATTTACTCAGATCTTGGTCCATCCAGTTAATACTGCAGATGGACTAGTCAGACAACAGATGATGCTTCGGAAGCCTGTGCTTATAACTGAAAGGTAGGTTGGACTTACTCTCATAAGCCCCCAAGGTAACGATAAGAGAATTGCTGTGGTCCTTTTGACTTTCATAGAACTTCACGGTCCAAACAAAGATGTGGTGTTGGAGAGTTTGTTCACGCTGTCCGGCGTGAAGTCAGGAGAGGTTTGTTCTGGGATGTGTTTTGAAGTTCGCAGTCGACTGATTTGGTACTTTCAGTTATATAATATTAAGGTATGTTCGGTCTGGGTTGGATTATAATTACAAATATATGTCCAATTGATCAAAACTTTTAAAGCATTAAGTAGATGAATATTACTAAATTTGGTACTTTCAGTTATATAAGTATGTTCTGTCTGGGCTGGATTATAATTACAAATATATGTCCAATTGATCAAAACTTTTAAAGCATTCAGTAGATGAATATTACTTAATTTCGTACTTTCAGTTATATAAGATTAAGGTATGTTCTGTTTGGGTTGGATTATAATTACAGATATATGTCCAATTGATCAAAACTTTTAAAGCATTAAGTAGATGAATATTACTTAATTTGGTGATTTCAGTTATATAAGATTAAGGTATGTTCTGTCTGGGTTGGATTATAATAACAAATATATGTTCAATTGATCAAAAATTTAAAAGCATTAAGTAGATGAATATTACTAAATTTGGTACTTTCAGTTATATAAGATTAAGGTATGTTCTGTCTGGGTTGGATTGATGTTACAAATATATGTCCAATTAATCTAAACTTTTAAAGCATTAAGTAGATGAATATTACTTAATTTCATACTTTCAGTTATATAAGATTAAGGTAT
Organism: Odontocerum albicorne; assembly: GCA_949825065.1. NCBI lineage: Eukaryota > Metazoa > Arthropoda > Insecta > Trichoptera > Odontoceridae > Odontocerum > Odontocerum albicorne. Next base: position 49,886,449 of record OX463839.1, read on the forward strand.
TTTATGCCTGAGTTGGATTAATTTTACAAATATATGTCCAATTGATCAAAACTTTTAAAGCATTAAGTAGATGAATATTACTAAATTTTGTACTTTCAGTTATATAAGATTAAAATATGTTCTGTCTGGGCTGGATTATAATGACAAATATATGTCCAATTGATCAAAACTGTTAAAGCATTAAGTAGATGAATATTACTAAATTTGGTACTTTCAGTTATATAAGATTAAGGTATGTTCTGTCTGGGTTGGATTAATGTTACAAATATATGTCCAATTGATTAAAACTTTTAAAGCATTAAGTAGATGAATATTATAAAATTTGGTACTTTCAGTTATATAAGATTAAGGTATGTTCTGTCTGGGTTGGATTAATGTTACAAATATATGTCCAATTGATCAAAACTTTTAAAGCATTAAGTAGATGAATATTATTAAATTTGGTACTTTCAGTTATATAAGATTAAGGTATGTTCTGTCTGGGTTGGATTAATATTACAAATATATGTCCAAATGATCAAAACTTTTAAAGCATTTAGTAGATGAATATTACTAAATTTGGTACTTTCAGTTATATAAGATTAAGGTTTGTTCAGTCTAGGTTGGATTAATGTTACAAATATATGTCCAATTAATCTAAACTTTTAAAGCATTAAGTAGATGAATATTACTAAATTTGGTACTTTCAGTTATATAAGAATATATTATTATTAAGAATATATTATTATTAAGAATATATATTCTTAGAAATTTGGATTTTATTCGTACTGCCATATTTTTTTAGGTCTTTCTTATTTTTTAACCTGGTGAGTTTATTGCCATGTTGCAATATCTTCCAACCAACTAGAAAGATGTTTTTATAGGCCCTAAGTGTAAACCAGACTGGAATCCTATTTAAAAAAATCTGGGTTCCAGCGGGGATCGAACCCGCAACCACCGGATCGGCAGACAAGTGTCTTACCACCAGGTCATGGTTTTAATTTTAATATGTGTCTTAATAAATTAATTCTAACAATTAAATTCAAATAAATTTTTAAATAATTTTTTTTTATTTAATTTAAATCGCGTTGTATTGAAATCGCATACAAAGAGGGACATTTCTATATTTATCAATAATCCCATTTTTAAATTATTTTTCTCGTGATGAAAGTGCAAAGAGTAGTTTTTTTATTGCAGTCTAAGCAAGCGTATATTGTTTGTTCTAAAATATACATTATTTAAGTCTTTATTTTCAAGCACACATTATTTCTAAATCTTATTTTCATTTTTATATACATCGTTTTATTTTATCATAGAAACGCAAACAAAAAAAGTCATTTCAACAAACGACAGCCATGTATTTTGAAATAAATGTTGCTGGTACTCAGAAGGTTTACCCATTGTACTCCAAATTAGTATATAATACCTTTCAATATCCTAAATAACAAAATTTTTTATTTTGTTTAAGAATAATAATGTTTTTTTCATTCATTGTTAGCCTACTTTTAAAATTTTGAAAATGTTTGTCTTTAAACTTAAATAATTAAATATTAAATCTTAACCATATCATTTTTATAGTGCTGTCTGTTTCAAGCAAAAAGTCGTTTCAATGTCACCAACACGATTACTATAAATAATTTAAGTAAATTTTTCTCTATATTTATTGATCATATTCGAATTTCGTTATCACAGAAAACAGTCTATTGCTTGATGATGGTTTTAAGCTTTCATAATATTATTCAAAGTTGATGTTAAAGAATGTATGGCTCAAAATACTGGACTATGTACTGCTCCTACTTTAGGCAACTTAAAACAGTAGAAATGCGAATGCTTAGGTGGTCGGCAGGAGTATTACTAAAATATAAAATTAAGAGTTCAAGTATTCGTGGTAGGTCACTGACATAAATAGTAAGCGAGAAAAGCGACAGCTGAGATGGTAAGGGTACATAAGACGAAGACCACCATACCACACGGTAAATCAGGCAATGTCCGTGGATATTCCTCGACAGCCGTCTAGAGGAAGACCAAATAACACTTGGATGACTCAATGCTCCAAAATCCTACAGAGAAATGCCTAGATGAAAGCGACACCCAGAACCAAAGAATATACAGTCTGAAAACGAGAAGAGCCGACCCCAACAGCCTATCTAGGCAATTCGTTGGGATAGGGACAGGAAGAAGAAGAAAAGTTGATGATAAAGATTTCTTTCCATATCAGTATTTTACGAGCAATCTTGCTTCGTTTACACATATCCATATACTTTAAAACCAATTTACAATATTTTTTTGTTAATGAAGCTTCATGTTTCTACATCAATTTACGAAGGCCATTCAGAAAGTAAGGTTACAACATTTATGTAGGATCGAAAACTACTTGTATTCATTTGAAATTCAAAGGATACTTTACAAATATATTAAACTATTTTTCAACGTAATTGCCGTCGAGATCGACACATTTCTGTAGTCGGGGCACCAGCTTTTGTATGCCAGTGTCATAGACCTCCACCGCCAGCTCTTTCATCCCCATTCTTCACAGCTTCCTCAACCTCCTGATCGTTGAAAAATTGTTGGGGTGTAGTGACACACCCACTTCTCATCCCCCGTCACGATATAATCCAGAAAAGCTTCTACTTCTTGTGCAAAACGATCCAAAAATTCACGCGCGGTGGTCACGGGATTTTGACGGTGCTCCGGTGTGAGCATTCTGGGCACTCATCTCACACACAACTTCTTGTAACCAAGTTTTTCCGACACAATATTACCAAGGAGACTTCGAGAAATGTCAGGAAATTCTTCGTAAAGGTCGTCAAGCGTCACACGGTGGTCATTTTGAACTTGTTCTTCAATTTTTTGCACAAGTTCGTCAGAAATCACTGCCTTGCCTCGTCGTGAGTATCAGTACGGCCTTCTCTGTACAACCTAACCCAGTTCGTGACATGTTGTCGACTTATCACATCACTACCATAAACTTTTACGAGCTTCTGATGGATATTCGCGGCGGTATTGTTCTGCAAAGTCTAAAAACTGATGACCGCGCGGGTATCGCACGGACGAGAGTTGGCGGGAGCGCACGACGACCTCTCCATCGGAAGAATTTACTGTGACTGAACAAAATGGCCGACAAACACGCAGGATCAAACAAACTGACCGTTAGGATCCTCCCTACACGCCAGGTGCACCAACTTTGAAACGCAAAATTTCCCCCGGCCTCAGGAGCCCTTGTAACTTTAGTTTCTGGATGACCCTCGTATATGTTTTCTTGTTAATAAAAATGTGAGCGTACAATTTTTAATTTTCAAAATCACTCAAACATTTTAGAATCGTATGGGTTAATAAGTTTTTTATACAAATGACAACATTTCTCCGTCAGTTATGAAAGTGGGTTTATGAGTTTTATATGTGTTTTTCTTTTAATAAACTTTTTCTAGGAGTGGCGTTATTCTTGTGGTTTTCTTGTTGAAATGTAACCTTTTGAGTTATTTTGAGTAAATACAATTAATTTTGGGAGCAGAACGGTTGTTTGAATAAGCCCATTAAAAATGTGCCTTAATTAAAAACCAAAAATGCGAGTTAAAATATTCCAGATTTTCCCGTTTAAAGCTTAAAAGAGTTTGCTATTTTTGTCGAAAAAGTAATGAATTTTAAACTTTTATATAAACAAAATCCGGAATGTTTTGTGAAACTTCTATTAATGCCTTTGTAACAAGGCCTCGTAGTCGAGGATTCCCTCGCCACTCCAACGTGATTTAAATTAGAAAGCGAAACTGTTTCGTAGAGTTTGTTTCTTTTTCGTTTTTTTTAAGGGAGGGAATCGTTGCACACCAGCAAATTCACCAGCCACACCACTGTACTGGATACGATGGCACACAGAAATTAGACGATCGGAGAACACCGATATGTTTTTTTTTGTTCTAAAGAACTATTACCATGTATCTAGTACTTTCGACCAACGAAGCCATTTGTAGATAAGAAGTCATATTTTTAATAAAATATTAATTCAGATTGATATAAATTGTTTGATAATGACTTACAACTTTTAAACAAAACCACTTTTAAACAAAAACCTTTAAACAAAACCAAAACAATATCCGCCAAATGTCCACCTCTTGCAGCTCCACAGATGTCCTGTACCAAAGACTTTTTACCAACCAGGCTTTTAAAATCGACATCTTTATCATACATAAGCAATGTTTATGCAGGTGTTCTTTATAAATGATTGAAAAAACACTAGATATTTTAGGAAAATATTTTAAGAAGAGTTTGGTACCTTTAAACACAAAAAGAAACATTGTTTTCCATAATAATAAATTAATACTTTTTTAATAAATATATATATTCAATATTCATATTATCTCTTAATTTATATTTCAAATTAAGTGAATAAAATATTTTTAGGAAAATATACGAAGTTTAAACAAATATGGACATTAAAAATATAAAAAAAGCCCTTAGGACGGACAATGTTTTGCACTAAGGGCACTTTGAAATGTTTTACCAAAAAATCGCATAACTTTCTAAATTGAGTTTATACACAAGAACTAATGAGCAAATGCTGTATCTTTTGCAAAATACCAGCCCTTTTGAATTAGACTGTATCAGATGTTGACATTTTTCTTCACATTAAGTTCTTTAAAAAAAAACAACGATGCCCTTTTCATAATATTAAGTGCTTGTTCAAAACTCCTAATAAAGATGGCTTTTATTAATTTTTAAAGTGTTAAAAAGTTTTCTTTCGCAAATACCGCATTGAATAGTCATTTTGTTTTGCCTTTGCAGTCTTCTAATATGACTTCACATGTAATTTTTAAAGGAGAAAACCAGAATATGTTTTACAAAGTTCCGTTACATTATATTGAATATTACATGTTAATAAAGGTTTCACAAGCTCGTAACGAAGTAACAATGTAAACTGGATTATATCAAAAAGCCTGACGGCTGATCTTGTAGAACCTTCCGACTACAAGACGAAAAAGTTCAACCGGGGGCAATATGAATGTTTTCCAGTTCATACATTCACATTTTATAAAAAAGGCACATCATTATAAAACATTTATTTAAATAACATAGAAGAATTTTTAAAACACGTCTTATATAGTTTTAGTTTTAGCAAATTTTAGCAAAAAATATAATTTCGAGTTCTAGAATATATGTATATGCATACAAAAACATTTATAGACACAGACACACATCCATATCGATACGAATTGTAACCGCCAAAAGATACGTACAGATACATAAATATATACAGAATTAAAAAATACACAAGGAAGGCAGATAAAATGTTATTGATGGGATCGCAATTAAAGAATTGAAGATACTCGAATTTTTTCATCGTTCCTCATGATTACCTCGTCAGAAGTTGATCACCGTCAGACATACCTGCAAAGAGCTGATAGATATCTGAGGATTTTTGTTGTATTTGTTCTATATTGTTTTTATATTTGAGCTGATGAGGAGCCCAAACCGTAGATGCATATTCTAATTTGGTTCTAATTAGATAATTATATAAGTTTCGGAGAATATCTGTGCTGTTAAATTCTCTTGATATTCTCATTATAAAACCGAGTAGTTTGTAACAGTCCGACATCATACGTGAGACATGGTTAACGAACGTGAGTCCGACATCAAAGGTTACGCCCAAATCTTCTCCAAATCTTACTCTGTTTAGTGCCACTCCCTGTATAGTACTATATACTGATGGTGGATTAGTGAAAACGATCGACTATAAGATATACAGACACATTTATTAATGTTGAACAGAAGATGATTTAGCTCACTCCAGGAGACTAGGGAGTCTAGGTCCTGTTGTAACTGTGCACAGTCGTGAGGTGAATTGATTTTTTTGAAAATTTTCAAGTCGTCAGCGAACAATAAACATGTCGAGTGACTTATGTAATTTTGAATGTCGTCTATTAATATGAGGAATAGTAGGGGACCTAAATTGGATCCTTGTGGTATACGAGATCTTGCAATACACAACGTTTACGTGACCTCTCCTACATCAGACCACATTCCAAGACTTGAAGTGGGGTGGTAAGTCCTATGAAGCTGCTTTAGTAAATATTAACGCACCACTGGCCATTTCAATCATTTTAAGATATTCACACGAAGAATATTTAGTACAAGAAAGTGACAAGTTGTTAATTTTATTATTTATTGTAGTACAATGTACGTTTTCTTTTCGATAAAAAAAAAGTTTTTTTATAACTTGATAACAATTCTTACGACTAATTATTTAGAAAGTAGATATTTTAATAATTATTATTTAGCACGTAATCGTAGGACGTTCAAGCTACTTGCATTTTATCACATTCACCTAGACGTTTGTCTTCCCAGGTAATATTGTAGGTGGGCTGATCAGGCAACAAATGATGATTCGGGAGCCTGTTATTATAACGGAAATGTAGATCGGACTTACGTAAGTCACTAGGGTTAATAAAAAAGGAAAATATTAAAATTTCTGTAAATATTAACAGTGCGCATCAATATAATATCAACGTGTAACAAAAAGTATAAATGACTCATACAAGAAAAATATCAGAAAGGAGTTGATACGTACGTATAAACTATCATGTATGTTATGCAAGCACGCTTCTTCCAAGTTAATGATTTGCTCGGAGTGTCGGTCCGATTGTCGGACACCTTACTCCTTCATCGGTTGTATGAAAACGGACTTTGGGAAATTAATTTTGGATTGTTTGGTGGTGGTGTTAGAAAAATTTTTGTATAGAGAGGAGGGATAGAGTTTGGTACATACATTAAGGTTATAGATACATATAGGTTACATAATAATATACTTATATTTTTATATGTCACGAGCGTTGATAAATATGAATACAGAGAAAAAAGGATAGAAATGTATACATAGACATAGATATTTGAATAATTATAAATATATTACGAAGATGGGGGCGGGGGAGAACGCTGTGACTTTAGAATAAATATTTGTACATATATAAATAAGGAGGTAAGATAGATGCCTTATGAAGTGCGGGTATGTGCACTGGACACTATTCGGCGCCTTCCGTTCCGAATAGGGGGTCGGGGGGGTCGTTCGAAGCATTTGTTTGGGCCTGGGGTGAATGAGATTAGCGTTCACGTCGTAGTCCGTGAGTGAGCTGATTAGGGGGTTCGGGTGACTCGAGAGAGAGCTGTAGAACCTCTCGGCCAGAGAGATCGCGTATTCTCGGATGGTGGGGAGATCTAGGTCTTCGTGAAGCCGTTTGTTGCTGACAAAGTAGGGCGCATCCATAATGGTGCGCATTGCCTTGTTTTGCAGCACCTGGAGTTTGCGCATATGGGTTTCGGCCGCATGGCCCCAGACCGGGATGGCGTACGTCATCTGAGGACGTATGATGGCCTTGTACAAGTTTAACTTGATACGAGGGGACATCTTACTGTGTCTGCCCAAGAGTGGTGTGAGGGCTTTCAGAGTGCCGTACGCCCTCCCGGTGATGTTGGTGGTGTGCTTTTTCCAGGACATGCGACAGGCAAGGGCTGAAGAGGCCCAGTGCCGTAAATAACCAAAAATAATAATCGGCAAAAAAACAAACCAAAAATATTATAAAATTAATCCGTTTAATACAAATAAAAAATACATTTTGAAATACTAATACTTTTTAGAGATCTTTGAAATTTGAGTGAAAGTTTTTTTCACTTTACTTCCTACATTAATTTTTAGGTCAAATTCTTTCTTAAAATAATAACTTCGTGGCATTCCATATAAAAAAAATTACTTTAAATTTCCTTGTTATGCCACTAATTAGATAAATCCCGGTGACATGTGTTTCTACTTCTTATCTCGAGGCTCTCATCAGGCGAAATGGCATTCCAACTGAAGAGATACTAGAGATAGGATGTAGAAACATGTGTAGCGGGGATCGATGTAATAAGTCAAACAAAAATGTAATTTATTATCAAATCTTACGTTTCATATTTTGACATACATTGTCACACTACAAATTCTTCTCAAAGAACGCGTTTCCAAGGCTTCGGCTATTTTTTTTCATATTCTATGTCCACATTTGAATCTTATACATCAATGTTAGTACTTATACGCTATTGTGAACCATAATTTTAACATATTTTGATATTACTTAGTGTAACCTTTCCCTTCCTGAGATAAAAAAATCGGCGCGCTCCGGTGCTGTGTATTCAATACACATCAATACATGTAAAAATGAGCGATTTAAAATCGGAAAAATAAGAATATTCGTAGCCAATCGCTTAAGTGAATAAAATTTGAAGTCATAAGTGATAAAAATTGAAATTTTATTGCTGAAAACATGAAAAAACATCGGGTGACGGATTCCCTAAAGCTATTGAAGCTAGAGAAGTGAACGAACTGAGATTCTATTCTTGCGCTCCCATATACCGAAATTGAGTGAGAATGAGGCGTGAATAGCGTCGCTTCCTCACCCATAGCGGTTTTTAGAATGAATATACCTATGTCACACACTGGCACACGTTTGATTGTATTGGTGAATTTATTCACGATTTTCACAAAATATGGCCGATAAGCACTTATATATTTTTAATATTATTTTTGTCATACAATGCGTAAATATATTATGGAGAAATACCTAAAATCTGATTTCTTATATTTATAGAGATATTAACGTTTTTAGAAGCAATGTGTACTAGTTACACATCACATGACAGGAAGGGTTCAATATACGAGTATGTCTTCGGTACATCATTAACTGTGGCCGATAAGTGGTAATTATTTTTAATATTATTTTTTTCATTCAATGCGTAAATGTATTGCGGAGGAATACCTAAAATCTGAACCCAGCATTTATTATATTTATAGAGATATTAATTTTTTTAGAAGCAATGTATACTAGTTTCTCATCACATAAATGAAGGGTTCAATATATGTCTTTCGGTACATCATTAACTTTGTAAGGCTTTAAGACATTAACTTTTATACAAACAAAGCATTATCTATTTTTATGAAAACCTGCATCTCTTCTGAATCGGATAAATATGGACGAAAGCAGTTTCAGTCTGAAATATAGATAGCTAGCCCTAAGCGTTGCAAACTACCTAAATTCAATTACCACCCTCTGCGTTCTAATTGCCAGTCGAGGCGGCGCTGGCGCTTCTGCGTCACACGGCGTGGTGCAAAGGCTTAACTGGAATATCGTTATGGCGAGAGATAATATTTTTTTTTACCGTCAACACTTTAATTTTTTTTAAATTTTGCAGCTTAGTATTTTAAGCGTTACAGAGATAAAATGTAACAGGATGGGCAAAAGTTTTATAACGTGTGTGGTCTTTTATTCAGACTGAAGAGCTCCGTGGGCTTGTTTGTAAGTCACGGGTTCGATTCTTGTTAGAAAGATTTTTGAAATAATGATTCCTGTCTAGTTTTTAACAAAAGTTCATTTAAAATACAATAGCTGTTTGAAAGATATTTTTATACAGAAATAAGCCTGCCCTATTGTACTGTATTCAACGCGAATATACTATAGTACAATGACTGAGGCCTCGGCCACACAGGTTGGAGCCTCGCTTGGTGCTTAGAGCTACACTGCGAGCTATGCAACGTATCCTAGCAAACCAACGCACCGCATACTATCGCAATGGTCACACTGCACGCTTTGCGTCACGCTGCATGACGATTAGTCACCTAGTGAGTCTCCTAGCGAACATACGTGTTAGTTAATTTTATTGTGTCACCAAGTGATTTTACAAGACGCCAGAAGTTTTAATAACAACTGTGTATAAAAGGGAGCCTTTGTGGAGCCCATCGAGCAAATTATACAAAAATGTACCTGTAATAAAATCACTTTGGGATGAAGTTGCACAGGAAGTAAATAAAGATGGTAAGTTGCAATGAAATTGGTTAGTTTTGAGAGTGGCATCGTTTGTTGTCTCAACCGTTCCCAAATGTCAAATGAATTTGTGCGAAGCACTTTGGTGTGGCAAAGCATGAAGTCACGTAGTCTATTATTCACGTAGCACCTAGCGAAGCACTTTGGTGTGGCCTAAGCCTAAGAATCTTAAAGGGCAAAGGGCTTTCTTCTAGATAGAGAGACAAAAACATTGTATGTTTATTAATTTTCGTAGTTATTTTATTCAAATTTTTCATTGAAATAAATGTGGACTTATTGATTTGAAGTAATTTCTTCCAAACAACTAACTATTGTTTCATAATTGTTATCAACATCAATGACAGTATCCTAAATAAAAATATTATTTGAGTAAAATTAACAAAAATAATATAATCGTAAAATCCCTAGGAAATATAGTCAAGGATGGGAATCGGGTTAGTATTAGGGGCGAGACATAGTTTAACCCTTTTAATCCCATGGGGCCGATTATCGGCCCCAACTGATGTATGCCAAAAATCCCACGGGGCCGATCATCGGCCTCAAAGTTTTCATGTAAGTTTTTATGTTGAATAAAAAAAATATTTTTTTTATGAAATATGAAAATAACTTATTATTTTACACTCTACAGGGAGGTCTCCACAAAAAATATTTTAAAACTAAATATTAACTGAGATAAAAAATAAAATATGAACTACTGTTTTTTTGCCAAAAAATGCTTGGGAATTTTCGCACATTTTATGCAAAATATGCTGGGATTAGAAGGGTTAAGATAGTAAATAGTTTTTTTTAAATATTATTTAAGATGAAACATCCTGACTAAGCCAGGAAGATCGTATCAAAGTCGAACCGAGTGAACCGATAAATATATGGTAATGTGTAGAATGATGATCGATGTGTTAGTATACCAATTAAAATATGACGTAATTGTTTCATAATTTTTTTTATTATAACTTAATTATTTTATTTATTCTACATTTTGTATTACTATGGTGCTTTTTTACTTCTCCTTGCTGGCAATGTTGACACGTTGAACAATTTGGCAAGGATATAACATTATATTTTGACCCAATAATCGAGGCTTCTTTTTAAAAACCCACGCAGTTGACCCGATAATCGCGGTTTGTCATCGTACGTGTTAGCAATACTATCCCACACATGAATGGGTAATAATATTCGAACGAGTGTCAAATCTAGCACTTATGAATATTGATACTAGATTAATTATTTTACCTGACTGGGACCCTTTTTTATTTACCATCGGCAATTGAACTCACGATCGGGCAAAGGTTAAGCATTTTACTGACTAGGCCACGGAGATCGTGAATCGAATACATAGATAAAATATGTACCACATTTGACGTATGTGAGTGAAACTTGAATGTGGAAAAACTGAAGATACGAGTTAATGAGTGCACTCAGGAAAATACGTGATGTGACAATGTATGACAAAATACGAAATTAAGTGACTATGGATGAATGTGAACTTAAAACTGATGTATATTGTTAATAATTGAGGCATTATCATTGTGGAGGTTTAAATACATTGTAATTTGTTTTATCAAACACTGTTTATTCCACTTTTTGTAATGGTTGTCACACCTCTTTCCTATTTTAAAACAATATTAGGTTGTACACATTTCAATATTTAAATTAATTATAAAACATTACCATCATATGAGGTATGACACTCCCGTTCAGCTCGCCGGTTTCTTAAAGAGGCAAGAACTCTTCAGATCTCTGGGGTTTGTTGGGTTCCTTTGACTCTGAATAACTCTCTCTCAACTCTCGCAGGGACAGGCGACACAATTAAACAAAGTATAATTTGGAATGAAACAGTTTATTATATTAAAAAAAAAGAAAAAGAAAAAAAATATAAAAAAAAAAAACTTGACGAATGTCAAGAAAAAAAGTTTAAAATTGGCAAGAAAGACTGTGTTGTATTTAGCAAGGGAGATTTCAATAACAATTTGAAATTACTTTACTCGGTGGGTTTTTAGCGTGGCGAC